>SMJT01000015.1:902305-1136543 GCA_004349715.1 Crucihimalaya himalaica
TGTCTTTTAACCCATCTCCTCAGGGCCGGTTGATATTCTACACAGGAGAGCAACCAAGTTCTTGCAGATCTAACAAGATGTGGATGAATCTAAACCTCCCTTAACATCAAAGATACGCATTGTTGGTTGCCATATATAAATTCAGATTTCAATTAAGAGATACATCGTTTATTATAGGATAGCTGATCTGACCTGTAAGTAAGCACCTCATGAGATATGAGAATTGCCGGTGAACCTAATTTGGCGGAGATCATGGCTTATGTTATGACAACCATGTGGGGTGAGCTTGCCTATCGGTATTAAAAAGAACTTTGCACCCCAAATGTTCCTACAACTACAGCGGGTTCACAGAGGAAGTTTCCTTAGCGGAACATTTTAGAATCGGTGATTGTGGAGTGTATTGCCTGAAGTACATCGACTGTGCCAATGCGCTTAGCCTATGGACATTTCCTCCAAAAAATCTTTGTGTGATAAAAAACATTAATTCAATAAGGAGAAGCTGGCAGTTGAAATACTAGATGAGCTCGACATAACCGGGAATGAGAAAACGCGTTACGAAGGTTTGGACTTGTACGGTATGAAAAAGCGAAACGCGGCTTCTCTTTTTGCACTCTCAACCGTGTATTAGAAACTCTTAGTATATAATTTTCATCTTTTGGTTGCTATTGGGCGGGAATGTTTTTTGCCACACCAATGGAAACAAAGCCAAGACTCTTGTAATATATTTTGACCTCTTGTATAAGTTTGTTTGTAACACGTATTAAATTAGCTTGTCTATATGCTATGTTTGAAATGCTTGAGCTGGAACCGACTATTTAGGCAACTGAGACTTAAATCAGGATGACTTCAATTGCAAGACCTTCAGACGCAGATGTCATTACAACAGTTTTCATCGTGTTCTGAAAACTTTCTCCTACTTCAATTTCGACTGAGTAGACTTGACTTCACATGGAGCTTATTTGAGGACTAAAATAACCATAGTTTGAGACTTCTCCTTAGCACTTCAATAACATACTTCTACTGTGGCTCGCAGTAAATAAAGGCCACTATCATCAATTGAAGAAGCCACGAAAAATGAAACGGACCTTCATGAAACGTCACTTCTTAATCATTATTACTCCCTTCAATAACACGCCATTTTCTCAAGTTTTCTCAATCTTTTCATCTCTTCTCAAAGAAGTTTTGCAATTTCTCAACTACCCTGTCAAGATCTCTCAAGCTTCTGAAAAATGTATACGTAGCACATCAGGAATCATCAAAAGCAGGTTTGAGGAACCTCTTGATGAATCCGCAGACTCTCATTCGCGGTAGGTAAACTCTATACAACCTATATCCAAAAATGTTTTTTCCAAAAGAGATTAACAGTACATGCAAAGAGAATAATTTTTTACCAAATTCTTTTAGGAAACATGGTTGCCGGTACGATCTTCCATTGGGAGCGTGTTTTCCAAAGGTGACTATTTATTATCGCACCAGTAGTACCCGCTGAAACCCTCCATGTAAGTTTTGATCAATCCTTCCTATTACCAAATGGAACTTAGGAAAGAACGCATGGTTTTATAATTAGTAAATATATCAACATAGTTGAAAAAACACAATAGGGAATGTTTAATTTACTTGTGGAATCCATGCTAACATCTATTTCATTTCGTAAACACATGTTTTTATTTAGACTTATGGAATTACTAAAACGGGCATTTAGATTAAGTCATTTTTCATGTTATTCATTGCTTTAGATATCGTGACGGTTCATATGGTTAATGTACGGTTGCTTTCAACATTCCGCGATCTAACGCGATCACTAATGTCAGAGATCGCGGGATTATCTTCCTGAAGATGCTCCTTACTGCTTACTCGGAGCCCATAAACAACATAACCACAATCTTAGAGCTCTTGTGAAGATGTTTGACTTGAGCCAGAGTTGGGTGAAGAAGACTTCGTTTGTGGAATTTATTGCTCAAGTCTACATCACTGGATAGGCGACCGTTTTCAATGAGAAGGCACGAGATACGAGTGCGATCCTTTGCCGGAGGATCAAGAGCAGCATCCCGATATTTTAATCAATAATTATCGGTTTATGTTTTGAACTTGATCTGTTTTTTAATCATAATTATTTTCGGACCCTGGTATTAAATTAATAAGTTATGTTTTGGCACTGGGTTTAATTTTAAGTTCTTATTATTTTTTTAATTTTTTAATCCAAACACTAACCCCAAACCCTAAACTATTATCTATGAGTTGGAAACTTTGATTTGTTAAATGAAATGCAAATTTATAAAATCACAAAATTGAATTGCAAAAGTTGTAAAGTTTGAAAACCATAAAGAACTGGTCATAATTATCATAAATTGTAAACTGGCAAAGTTTGTAATCTTCAAAGTTTTTTTTATGGGATTTTGGTCCGGCGAGATATCACTCATCTGGAGGTTCTCGAACAATAATTTTAGATTTCACACAGGATACTTCAGAAAAAGTTAGACTTACTATGATTCATATGGGGACCACAACTAGCTAGAGACTTCTCACCAAGAGACTTCGAACGAGTAACGACTTTGCCTGGAGACTTCATTTGCGTAAAGAACACTCTATTAGAGACTTCGTCTGGGAGAACTTCAAATGCAGATTTCAACTAGGACTTCATATGCGTACTGAAACACGCCTAGTTATATATTTTCTCCGGGAGACTTCAATGTAAGACTTCAAGAGTAGACTTCTATTTTCCCTCAACCTTGAAAATACCATCTTCCTACTTCTCATCCGTAACTGCAATTCTAAAAGAAATGGTATTGGGAAATCTCGAGCTCGCTTAAGTGCGGAGTTTTATAGATTTCAGCGATGTTTCCTCATTTGTATGTTTGTATCGTTCTCCTGGGAAAGTGAACACGAGCCATAGATTCACATCTGCATTCTCCACAGTAAGGCTGCAAGCTCGGGTTTTGTCTCCATGGTAGGCGTACATCGTATCTGTTAAAATCATAATGCGTATATGTATACGCAGAAGCGCTTCCTCACCAAATACAATTAGATAACTTTCCCTTGTACTTTCGTGATAATGTTATTCTCTAAGTGATAAAAAACATATCCTTTTGTTGGCCATGGCATAATAGTTTTAATGGCATTCTTTAAATCGAGGCGTGCCTGTCGGACACTAATGACCAGAGAAAAATTGATCGGAGACACATCCACTCAACTTGGTGAAAAACCATTTGCCATGATTCATTATTCTTCAGAGTCTAAAATAGCAAAGCTAGGCGAGAATTATTTGAATTATTTCCCGTTCTTGGCCGCAAACCACTAGCAGAACACCGCATACTTCCCCGGTAGATGACACTCATCGACCAACCATAAACTCTTCTCAAAAACTAAAAAAACGGTAATGGATGTCTAAAGAGCGCATAAACAGATATTTTTAATCTGTTTTGATCATCAAAACCAAACATATCAGTGACGGTTTTCTTGGATTGGCTAGCCTGATGCGATAGATACAACGACAGCTGCTCATAATCTATCTTTCCACTGTTTCTCCTCAACCAAAATATTTGTGCAAAATAATCAAAGCTCTATAGGAAGTGGTATAACTTCTTCTGCATACCATATTTTTATATATATATAGAGAGAATCTATCATCTTCGACATTACTCTCCATCGAACTAAGTCATTCATCACATAATGCTTAGCAATATATCTCAGACGCATGCGTTTTCGCAGAGATCATTCTGTCCGCCAGATTGCAAGTATGATTTTTTACAGGCAACAAACCTTCTCTTCGCGTTGATTTCACACTCCTGCCCATCATGCTAGCAAAACAACTTTTGTGTGACCCTTATGCACTTTTGAACATGAATTTCGACATTAGCCCGTCAATCGCAGCTCGGGATACAAGCACATCCTTTGTAGGAAACTCACCAGTCATACTACACACTACCTCTGACTTTGTTGCGATCTTGGGCTTCACCCAACAAAGCCACCGTGTTCCGCTCAAGACACGTGTAATCAATCAACATTATTTCACTTACATCCCTCATCCTTAACTTTTTATAGCATAATCCTCAAGTTAATTCGTCTTTAACTTTCAACGCAGCATGAGATTCCTTCTGTAATCATCATGGATATATCCATATCTTCGTCTTCCAAACTTTCTCTGCAATCGTCCTTCAGTCTCGTCAACTACTTCCACCAAGCAACCTCATTGCCACTAGCCATACCAAACGAATCGAGATCAAAAGGCGTACAACAGTGTTGTTTTACGATAACTCACCAATGACCCTCACTTGTCTATCAGTTTTGTGACATGCATTAGGTTGTAAGTAAGAGAATCCGTGTCCGCTAGTTGGCCATTTAATCCGGCAAGCGAGTAAGTTAACTCGATGAACTCAATGTTTGTTTGTCAAGCTCATAATCTGCTTGTGGGTCCATCTCAATGAGTTCAGCGGTGTATAATGAGAATCACTGATTCAAGAAGAACATTCTCCTCATTTGGGATACCATCTCAAAATGGCCACTTACAGTCTCCTCAATGCACTCATTCTCGAAGCAGCTAGGTTAGTTTGAATCCATTATCTAAAATTTTTTTGAAACAAATGACAATACTATTAGTGCAATAAAGCAAAATGCAAACAGCAGGTCTACCAGCATAACTTCTTACCTGAAGTTTATGTCAGTCAGACGTCTCAAAGGTGAAATATGGTGATAATATAATTATCAGAATTCATAATCGATTTAAGATGAGAATATAACACATTGAAATACAAATTCATACCATAAACAAAACAATAACTTATAAACATGAAAAAAATGAAATCTCGAAAATACAAATTAGATATGATACAAATACTTTTTTATAAAGTTAGTGCATCAGAGCACTTCTCAACGAAGTCTCCGGACAGAACATCTTCAGTAAACGTCTTAAAAAGTTTATGAAGCTAAATACCTAATACAGGTTAATAAAAATGATATAAAAATAATTATGCGATAAATCGAGTTCAATTTCTAAACAATCAAAAGCACAGTAAACACATGTTAGGTACAAGAAAATAAAAATAACTAAATTATGAAAATTAGCTAACAATTCCTTTTTAATAAAATTATCATTAAGAGACTTCACACTAGGCGAAGTCTTCATATAGACTTTTTGGATGAAGAATGTGAAGCATGGATGAAGTAATGGCTTCGCATATTTAGAGGAGGCTTCGCTATTTTAGAGGAGGCTTTCGCCCAAGAATTTCTGAAGTAGTGGGTCTAGATTTTGCAAATGAAGGAGTTTGACTTTTTTTTAGGAGACTTCACAGACGAACGTCTCCTACACAAGGAGACTTATAGACCAAAGTCTCCAACACAAGGAGTATTCGTCTGGGAAGAGGGGTCTAGTTTTGCAAAAATGACCAGAGTTTGACTTTTTAGGGAGACTTCACAGACGAAGTCTCCTAACACAAAGGAGACTTCATAGACAAAGTCTCCAACACAAGGAGACTTGTCTGACAAGGAAGACTGTCGTCCGTAAGAAGTCTATACCAGTTTAGGGTCTAGGTTTGCAATTGAGCCACAGTTTTGACCTTTTTTGTAAACTTCATTTGGAAGTAATCTTTGTAAGAGACTTCGCCGGTGAGTCTATTCGTAATTAGACTTCCATGATTAAAAGTCTTTTTTACACTTCAGAGACTTCTCAGGCGAAAGTTACCGCACAAAGTAGTCAGAACTAATTTTTGTAATTTGACCACTTTTTGACTTTCTATGAGACTTATTTCTTAGAAATATGTGTAGAAAAAGGGGTTACTTTTGCAACTGACTGCTAAAATTTTTGATGTTTTAAGTTTTCCGATGGTTTTAAGATTTCAATCTGAGAAGTTCTATCAATAGTCATGTTTTGGAATTTTGGTCAAATGCAAAATCTAACCCCTTTTTCACGCAGATTTCTCAGATGAAGTCTCGATAAAAATCCTTCGGTTCTTGGTCATTGCAAACTACCTCGCGTTTTTCGCAGACTTACAGAAAGAAGTGTTTGTACAAACAAATTAGCGCGGCGCACTTTGGCGTACTCGACAGCAGGCTCGTTATAGCCCCCGAGAAGCGCATAGCGATTTGTTTTGATTGAACGTGCGTGGGTATGTATGGAGAGAAGGATAATGTCAAGTGGTGAGAGTGGTAAGGCTGCAGACCCTTTTAAATAGTGATGAGTGGCATGAGAGGTAGGTCTGCTGGCTTAAGGTGAATGAGAGAATGTATCGTGTCTCCATGGACGGGCCGGTGCTACCAGTAAGGGGGCGCGGTGGTGTTGCCGAAATCCTTGAGGGAAGTTCCCATTCGACTTTTCCTGCGCGGTCTTCACTGTTCTGAGCCCCCTTATTAGCGCTAGCCGGCGAGACACGACCTGCGTTTATGATAGTTACTAACGATATGCATCGCCTGATACGGACACCTGTCGGCTCCTACAGACGTGTCCCGTTGAGCCATACAGTAGACGATTGCTAGCACGCGAACACGGTCAGTCGGTCAGATCTACGCCTAGAACTGCAGCTTCACACGACCTATCTAATTCAACGACCTGTACAACGGATCAGTGATCGCGTGTCGTCGGCACGTGATCGTAGAGGTGATGGGATGGCAAAGGAAGTCGAGATGAGACAGCCCTCCGAATCAAATATAGAGGCTATCCCCGAGACCCTCTGATCTCACGATTATCTGCCAATCACATAGCAGCTCGCGATACCTATCCTAGCTATAAACTACTCCCCTTCGTAATCGCGTCATGACCATCGAGGCCTAGTGTCACAAGAGACCCATGTTTTGCTCCTCAGGACTCCCGCTGCTCGTCAAATCTGCCAGATGCCAGTCGAATCTTGGTCGGGTTTACCTGTAGGTCAGCTTGCGTGCTGAACGACTAGGATTACTTGATTTCGATTGTCTTAATTCTCCTTTTGTAACAGACGAAGCAGACGTGAGGACAAGTCCTTTTCAAGAGGAGGGGGATGATATGATCTAGATACGCCAGCTCGGGAAGAGGATCTCGAGGAGCATTGATCATTTCTGAAAGGACCCGTTACGCGATCAAAGACATAAAAAGCTAAACCGAGTTGTCCGGGAGTTACTTAACAACGTTCGAATCACTCAAGAATTCCCGAGCTCCACACTATCATTCGACCGAGCTCTCGCGCCAAGATTCCCGAGCTCCGCATTACCATTTGTCCGAGCTCCCGAGCTCTCTCCCACCGTCCTCAACGTGATCCGAGTACAACACCCGTACTTTCCATAGAAGGTTGACTGAGGTGTGAGGTGTTTGATCTTGTACTCTTTTCCCTACTTTTGGGTTTGTCCCAATGGGTTTACCAAAAGAGGTTTTAACGAGGCAAGAACATTCATCTCCCGAGCTAGTCCAACTTCTCGGTCACTCCCGAGCTAATCTAACTTCTCGGTCACTCCCGAGCTGGACCAACTTCTTAGTCAACAACCGATAAGAGGATGGGAGGCTAAGAGGCATTCACACAAGAGTCAAAGTCTTTAATTAAACTTTGTTATTTCCCATACATTGTTTTTAGTCTTTTCTACAAAACTCTTTACATTCTAGTTATATTTAAACTATGTAATCTTTTTGAGAATAATCAATCAATTATCATTTTATTAAAAGAAGTTTCTCTTTGTTCCTTTGTGAACGTTTTCGATCTCTTTGGTGGTTAGCCAAGAAATCATTTCGGTCTTAGGGTGGTTAGCTCTTTGATCACAACCGTTCAATAAGGTGGTTAGCCTTGTGTTCAATCCGATTTCGAGGTGGTTAGCCGACGAGTCACAAGCGTTCCTTAGGTGGTTAGCCTACGGTTCAGGTTTACCGAGTGCAGTCCTTCGACGCAACCATTCACTTCCCCCCTTGTTCTACAAGGATTATCCGCAACCAATACCGAACAAGAGTGTGTTCCGTGGGAGATCTTACCAAGATCGTATCAGGTACCCAACTAGAAATTGTTAGAATATGCATTTCATACCTTACTGGAGAATTGGAAAAAGTGTGTAAGACGAAGAGCTTCTTTCGAAGCAAAGAAGCCATGTTGTCTGGCTTCAAGGAGGAGACAAAAATTCAGCCTACTTCTTCAATGTTACGAGAGGCAGAAGAACATTGAATAGGCTAAAGGTCCTGGAGATGATGTAGGAAATTCCTTTCAAGAGCTGACACTGATCGCCCACGTCCGTCCTCGAACTACCCTCGAGATTCCACGTACCATCCACAAGGACTCATCGCAGCACACCGAGGAACTACGTGCCATCGACGAGGATTCACCATATCGCACTGAGGATCTACGTACCATCACCGAGAATCAATGTACTAACCGTGAAGAATCATCTTACCGCGTCAAGGACTTACATATCATCCCCGAGGATTCCATGGCCACACCAAGAAACCACGCACCGTACCGAAGAACCACGCACCGTCCCTGAGGATTCTACGTACAACATCGAGGAACTACGCACTGTCCCCAAGGATTTCATGCACTGCATCAGGGAACCACACAGCACATCCAAGGATTCCACATATCGCACCGAGGAACTACGCATCATCCCCGAGGAATCCGTGACCGCGTCCGATGACTCTGTTCGTCTGCGCACAAACCCAGGTAAGTTTTATTCCGTTTATATCATCTTTTCAGGTTCATCAAGTCCTCTCAACGACTAATTCCTCGATCAAAACGACCCAAGAATCCGAGTTTAGTTTGCGCTTAGCTAGTTTCCTATTTTGGCTTTATTGAAACGATGAGTTTTATGTTTTTGCTTGTTTTGTTCTTTTGTTGATGCGTTTTTGTTTATTTCCTTATTTTGGCCTTAGGGCTAGTTGATAAGACTACTATATAAAGTCTTCTTGCAGCCGTGTAATATTTTTCACCCTGATTATTAATAAAACTCTGCATTTTCTTAAGAAAAGCAAAAACCTAGTTCTTGATTCTACAAGACCAAGATCTGTGCTGTATCAGAGTTAATCAAACCTCTGTGGTGCACCTCATATCTGCCAACACGTTCCATAGTTTGATCCTACACGAGAGAAACAACCGCCATTGTGTCGATCTCCAACCACGTCCGAATTTTTTTCTCAGCACCGACGACCGTCCGTGATGTAGGAGAGTCTGTTCGTGTTCTTGTAAACCTCACCACTGAGACTTGCATCATCTGGTATCAGAGCCGTGTTCCACGCTCTCGCCGGGTTATATCTCTTTATTTGTTTACTTATATTCATTTTCGTTGTTTCATTGTTGTTAAGTTAAAATATATATATATATATTCTTGTTTCTTCTCTTTGTTTTCGTTTAGATCCATTACCTTATGTTTGCTTGAATTCGGTTCTTTTGCTTACTCGTTTGCTTGCGCTAGGTTGTTAGATCCATCACTAGTATTCGTTTGAGTTTGGTTCTATTGCTTATTCGTTTGCTTGAAATTAGATTGTTAGATCCGTCACTTGTTCGCTTAAAGTTTGGTCCTTGCTCGTTCGTTTGCTAGGTTGTCTAGATTTATCTTTCTTGTTCGTTGTATTGTTTTGCTTGACGCTTAATTCTTATACAAAAAAAAATATTGTCAACTTTCCTTATTTGAATTATTCGCATCTCGTTTGAGTCCGTAGCCACCAAGTCTTTCCTTTCCTTGCTTATTCAAATTTTTGAACTTGCCTTTTTTCACTTGCGGCTATTTGTTAAATCTTTTACCGTGATATGTCGATTTTGCATGTTATTTTTGTTGAAGTACAGAAGCAAGTACACTCGGCGACATGGGAGAAGAAGCTGTCGTGCCACAAGACGCCCTTGTGCAAATGATAGCCGCCATCCGGGAAGAAACCCACGGATTCGATGAGCGCATCAGACGACTTGAAGTTCCTCAACAACTTCCACCGCTTCCACCTCCAGCTGAGGAGAGACGTGTACATTCCCAACGGGTCCTTCAAGATGAGACTAACAACATGCTCAATGTACGAGATGAAGACCTACAATTGGACCCGCTTAATCGTCAACACCAAAGGCGGAACGATCCGCTACTCATGCGGAACTGCGGACAAATTGAGGTACCTTGTGAACAAACCTTAGATGTTAAACTAACTCCACCTACCTTTGCATGAAAATCCAACCCTAAAGCCTACATGGATTGGGAGCGCCGGATGGAGTACATCTTCGAGCGCTACAGGTACAACGAAAACGCGTAAGGTTTCACTCGCCGCAGCTCAACTCACGGACAACGTTTTGCCGTGGTGGGATAGGACTGTAGCGGACAGGAGACAACGTTTTAGACCTATAAATGAATGGGGATACATGATGTACCTCCTATGGATAAGGTATGTACCAGATTACTATCACCGTAACTTACAAAAGCGTTTTAGAAAATTATCGCAGGGAACTAGGACCGTCGAGGAATACTTCGAGGAGTTTGAGAAACTCATGAATTCCCTGGAGTTGGAAGATTCCGAAGAAGCCCTCATGGCACATTTCCTTGATGTTATTAACGAGCGAATCCAACGCAAGGTAGAGCAGACCAACTATAGCAGATTGCATGAACTCCTTAACCTAGCGGTTCAAGTGGAGAAACAAATCCGGAGAAAAACCTCCCTAAGTATCCAGACCCAAAACAACAACAACCCATGGAGTGTTAACAATGGTCGGTTCCAAGACAAAGGCATATTTGGAGACGGTAGCTCCAAGTTCAAGGGCAAGATGGTCGAAACTTCCAAAGCCAAAAATCCGGAACCAGGTAAGTTCCCTAATCCAAATCAATCCCGTTTATGTGACATCACTTGTTCCAAATGTCAAGGTAGGGGCCATTACGCACGCGAATGTCTGAATCAAAGGGTGATGATCCTTACCAACAATGGTGAATACGAGTTCCAAGATGAGCCGGATGAAGAATCCGATGAAGCTGATGAAGACGTGGAATACCCGGACCAAGGAGAGCTCCTCGTCATTCGCCGAACACTTAGCGTGTTTTTCAATCCAGAGGAAAAAGTCCAACGTGAAAATATTTTTCACACACGCTGCACCGTGAAAAGCAAGGTATGTAATCTCATCGATGGTGGTTCATGTACTAATGTAGCTAGCAAGTACATGGTGGACAGGTTAAGTATTCCCAAGAACAAGCACCCTAGACCCTACAAGCTACGGTGGTTGAATAACGATATCAAGTTGAAAATTGCGGAACAAGTCACCATATCAATCAGTGTGGGCAAGTACCAAGATGAAGTGGTACCAATGCGAGCAGGCCATCTCCTTCTAGGTAGACCATGGCAATTCGATCGAGCCACCAACCACAACGGTCGTACCAACCATTACTCCTTCAACTTCAAATACTGTAAGTTCAATCTTGCATCATTAAGCACTTCCAAAATTCATGAAATGCAAAAGCATATGAACAAGGAAGAGGAGGTAAGGAACTCAAGCTTGTTCATTAGTTCCAATGAAGTGTGTAAAACCATGCGTAGTGTTTGAGTGCGGAGTTAGTGAGGTAGAATTGCCTCGGGATATTCAGACCGTACTTGACTGATACAAGGATGTATTACCTGAGGAGATACCTCCTGGATTACCACTTATTCGCGGAATCGAGCACCAAATCGATCTAGTACCGAGAGCGTCCATTCCGAACAAGCCCGCGTATCGCATGAACCCCGAGGAAACCAAGGAGTTGGAAAAGCAAGTACGTGACCTAATGGATTCCGGGAGAGCCTCTGTCCATGTGTCGTACCAGTCCTCTTAGTCCCCAAAAAGGATAGAACATGGCGAATGTGCGTGGACTGCCGCGCCATCAACAACGTGACCATCAAGTACCGGCACCCAATTCCACGGTTGGACGACATGTTGGACAAACTTAGTGGAGCCACCATCTTTTCCAAAATTGATCTTCGGAGTGGATACTATCAAGTTCGGATGAGAAAAGACAACGAGTGGAAAACCGCATTCAAAACCAAACAAGGGCTCTACGAGTGGCTTGTCATGCCTTTCGGCCTAACGAACGCGCCAAGCACCTTCATTCGCCTCACCAGGAATTATAAGGAGCTTTATAGGCAAATTTGTAGTTGTTTACTTCAAAAATATATTAATCTACAGTAAATGTTATGCAGATCACTTCAAGCATTAAGAGTTAGTTTTGCAAACACTTCGAAGGAAGGCCTATACGAAAACCTAAAGAAGTGCACGATTTGTACTAACAAATGTGTGTTCTTAGATTTTGTAGTAAGTGAACAAGAACTCCAAGTAGACGAGAAAAGATACGTGTTATTCTCGAATGGCTCACGCCAACCACCATCGGTCATGTCTGAAACTTCCACGACCTTGCGAGTTTTTATTGCCATTTCGTTCGGGATTTCAGCATTGTGGTTGCGCCAATGACCGTTGTCATCATGAAGAATGTGCCATTCAAGTGGGGAGCAACCTAGGACCACGCCTTCATCACACTCAAATAAAGGCTCACACAAGCGCTGGTTTTGGCCTTACCGAATTGTGAGGTTATGTTTGAGGTTGAGTGCGACGCGTCTGGTCTAGGCATAGGCGCTATACTACATCAAAGGAAACGTCATGTGTCCTTCTTCAGTGAAAAGGTTAGCGGCCCCATGCTCAACTACTCAACGTAAGACAAAGAACTTTACGCATTGGTCCGAGCTCTAGAAATGTGGCAACACTATTTGATGTCAAAAGAATTCATTATCCACACGGACCACGAGACTCTAAAGCATCTGGAGGGGCAGACGTCACTCAAGTGGAGACACGCCAAATGGCTAGAGTTCATTGAAACCTTCCCGTACGTGATCAAATACAAGAAAGAAAAGGAAAACATCGTTGTCGATGCACTATCGAGGAGATATGCCCTCATTTCAACTATAGAGGCCAAGATTATGGGGTTCGAACAAATCAAAGAAATATACAAAGACGATCCCGAGCTAAGTGAATGCCACTGTGAACACGACCAAGGATTGTACAAGGCATTCTACTTGCAAGATGGATTCCTATTTCGGGATAAGAGGTTATGTATTCCACAATGCTCGATGCGCGAGCTTATCATAAGTGAAGCCCACGAAGGAGGGTTGATGGGACACTTCGGGATAGACAAGACCCTCGTCAGTTCAAGAGCACTTCTTTTGGCCACACCTAAAAAGAGACGTGGAGAGGTTTTGCATCATGTCAAGGCCAAGTTTAGGTCACACCCACACGGACTCTATTTACCTTTGCCTATTCGTAACGCTCCTTGAGAGGATGTTTCTATGGATTTTGTATTAGGTTTGCCCAAGACACAAGGCAAATATTCCATATTCGTGGTGATAGATCGGTTCTCCAAGTTTGCGCCAACACCAACGATGCCTCCGAGATCGCGGAGCTATACTTCAGATACATGGTACGCCTTCATGGCATCCCGAGGACCATAGTATCGGACTGAGATACCAAATTTTTTGGACACTTCGCTTCATCGCTTGATCCAGAAATTCATACTAAAACAAGTAAAGAGAACACATATTATTAATCCTTCAATGAAGATCCCAATGAAACAAGGATGCAATTCTAATTCAGAATCAACTAATAAGATTAAGTGATACGTTAAGAAACAATAGTAACACAAATGATTAAGCAACACCCAATATTGCAAAGTTTTAATTTTTCTGCTCAAAATCAATATCAATTGAGGGATTCAAACACACTGGCATGTATTAGATTTAGACCTCAAAGCTCAATCATTTCAGCAAATTAAGACGACTCCTTTATCTTTGAGCTAAAAACTACTCAAAGGTTATGTCTTTAACCTATTCAGAATCATCCAATATAAGATTAAAGAAGGGAAGAGAAAACCCTAAAAACAAAATCACTAAATGAGATTATCGATCACAGTATTATGAAGAAATCGAACTCAAATTAAGACGTGTTCTTGTTTGGTTCTCAAGCATGTACGAGTCTGTTAGCAACTAAGTTTAACTGATTCAAGACTTAATCTAGGAGTAAGTACATTTATTGATACTAGTAAATGGCTGAACATGGTACAGATCTTTGTAAGTCAATAGGTTAATTAGTGTGGCTTTTTTGACATACACTGCATTTTTAGTTGTATTATCGATATCTTGTTTCTCTTTCCAAAGAACTAGCTTGTGAGACTGAGTGCAGCCGCGGTGAAGATTATCGGTTGATCAAACTCACGATCATAGACTACAATGTATGAATTTCTCACTTCCTTTTGTAACTCTTAACTTATAATTTCCAAAACCATGATATTGAATCTGTTCCTTGTTTTCTTCTGGTGAAAAAGAGTAAGAAGGAACAAACAGATGTAGTGGAGTGCAAAGGCCACGATGCTGCTCGTATTAATGATGTCGAGCATGCTCACGGGTAAGTTTCCTAGTACATATATGTTATGTAAATCAACCTATGGGAGTTTTGTATTAATGATTTAGTTTACTAAAGTTGGAGTGGGAAAGTCATAAAACATATGAACGAGTTGAATGTAGAACCCTTGTGTTAGTCTTTTACTGTCCTATGCTTAATGAATATGACTACTTGTCCATGAAAAGGTGGGAGGAAGATGTGATAGGATTAGTCGAACATAAACACGGGAAGAAGAAAGTATCGATTTCTTTTCAGTGTGAGACATTGAAGGCAGATAAAGCAGCAGAAGACCATATTAGACAGTTTATGCCAAAATTAGTTGGACTTGACGCTGTTAGTACGTAGAACCAACTGTTTCTTCTTGTGACATTCTCATTACATTATTTTTTCTTGCTTTGTTGGACTAACTCTGCAACACACTAATATGGGTTTTTTTTTGCAGTTAACATTGGACCAATGAAGATTCTGGGCTTGATTTTGCTGTAGTGGAAGAGGAACACACAAGCTAAGACTGCTTGACTCTTTAATTTTGTGTATACATCGCATTTGTATGCTTTGTGAGTCTTTGCTTCATATTCTAGAACACAATTCACGGTTTAATCATAAAGCACAACACAGTCAAGGATCTAGTTTTAAGGACTTACTGTAGACATTATGAGAACACAGGTCTGACCCTTCTGCTTTAGAACATGACTTTTGTTTATAAAGAAAGAGATTGACAGCAGAATACAAATGGGATTAGAGAGTATATCTCAATATTAGAAAACAATTAAAACTCTGAACTAACTCTATTAGAGCTGTTCAATTTATTTTTCTGCCGTAAAATATATAAGTACTAGATTAGGTCCCGTGTATACGCATGAGTATAATCTAATATTTCAAAATATATGAGAAAAAAAACCAAAATAGAAAATTTGAAAAATAAAATTAAATCACCCGTAAAACTAAATTTGTAATAAAATATTGAGAACGCCTAAACAAAATCAATCACTAATAAAAAAATTACAAAGTTACAATTATTCATTTGATTATATATACTTGGATTAATTCTATTTGAATAAGATTTATTTATTTTTAATCATATTTGAATTTTCTTTTTCTTTTTCAAATCAACATAAAAACAAATTAGTGTTATTATTTTGAATTTATTTTCTCGTTGTTCTTTGGATGATAGCCATTTTAAAAAAAAAAAACAACCGAAATTAGATATAAATTTAATAATTATAAAACAATATATGTAAATAAATAAATTTTACGACTCTCTCATAATAATAGAATAAAATAACTTTTGAAAAAAAATAAAAGGAAGATATGTTTTACCAATAGAATGAAGTTAAACTTAGGATGATGTTTTTGAAGAAAAATGTTTTGTTTGTTAAGAAGATATGAGACTACTTATTGTTTGTATAGAGTTCAATATTTATAATTATTTTTCTTTTAGAATTAGATTTTTTTTTATCATGGAAGTTGATTATTTTTAAGAATTAGTAATTTGTAGAATTTCTTTATAGAATTTCCATTTTCTGAATAATGATATTTAATTATCTTAGGTATATTTTCCTTATAATAATCTTTGACATTTTTTTTTAAAACGTGTCGAAATCTTGAATCGACGGACATGACACGTGTCACAATCTCGTAAGTTACTAACTTTGAAAACTATCTTATCTTATCTTATTATATAAAAGAGGGTTTTCAAAAGTTAGTAACTCATTGGATGGTGACACGTGTCATGTTATTCAATTCAAGATTTCGACACGTGTCAAAATTAAAAATTTTAAAAGATGTAAAAAAGGTCAAAGATTTAATTATAAAGAAATAAATATGCTAAAATATTATTATATGAAAATATATACTAATTTATTCTTTTTTCTTATTTACCAAATATAAAAACTAACATTTAATAAAGTGAAAAAATAGAAAAGGAATAAATTTAGAAAAAAAAAATTAAGTAACTTAAAACCATTGAAAAGGAATAGCTAACTTATTTATTTTCTATATATTAGGAAAAATATAAAACTAATAAAAACTAACATTTACTAAAGTGAAAAATAGAAAAAGGAATATGCTAAAATCTTCATAAGACAAGGAATAAATTTGGAAAAGAAAAAAATTAAATTACTTAAAACGACAATTTTATTGAAAACGACAGTTTTTCAAAAGTATTATATGCTAAAATCTTCGTAAGAAAAGGAACAAATTTGGAAAAAGAAAAAATTAAGTTACTTCAAACCATTGAAAAGGAATAGCTAACTTATTTATTTTCTATATATTAAAAAAAATATAAAACTAACATTTAATAAAACCTTTAGATAAAAAAAAACAAAAAAAATGAAAATTGCCATTTATGCTGGGTAGGTTATGAAGTGGCTCCACCGTGGAACCAAAGTTATATCAGATTTCATGCTAACAATAGAGTAGTCGATTAACGTTTTTAATATATGGGATAAAGAAAACGACAGTTTTACAAAAGTATTATTTCTATTCTTAAAAAAAAATTTTACACAATAGAAAATTTCTATTACAATAAGAACAAAAAATTGTCAATAATGAATTCTATATAAACAAACAAAACACTTTAGTTCATAAACATCATCATAGCTTTAACTTCGTTATGTTAGTAAAATTTCTCTTCTTACTTTTAATCCTTTTTTATAACTATGAGGTTATTGTTAATTTTATATACTTTTAATTAATATTTTTATAACTATGAGGTTGTTGTTATTTTACATATATATATATATATATATATATATTATATGTATATTTAATAATTATTAAAAAAAATCTAATTTCAAGTTGTTTTTCTTTTAATTTTCAGAAAATTGCTATCATCCAAAAGGCAATGAAAAAAGATTATCTAACACTAGATCAACTAAACAAAAAACGTCCTTATCTTCGAACGAAAGTACGTCTTACTAGAAAGTGGGAAGCGAGAAATTTAAAAAATAATAATAAGCTTATAGGATTGAATTTTCTTCTACTTGATGAAAAGGTAAATATTTATTAACTTCAACACCAATATTTTCTAATTTATTATTTAGTTATTTAAATTATTTTCTTACATTCAAATTATTATTTATAAAACAGAAAAATACTATTCAAGGCTCGGTGTATCATTCCCTTATTGAAAAGTAGAGATCGATTGTGTGAAGGAAGTCTTATCGAAATTTCCAACTTTAATGTGCAAGATTGCAATAGGATATACAAAGTCTCTGATCATAAATTTCAGATGATCTTAACGGAATGAACAAAAATTGAATGCTTGGGTAATCAATTTTGTGAAATACCTCTTGAAAATTTTCGATTTCGAAATCACGAGAAATTTACAAAATTGAAATATATGACAAGATTTATACGGTAATATTCTTATTTTTAGTTTCCAATATATGTATCCTATTAAAAATCACCCATGAAAGGAACTTGAGATAAGAAAAAAGGATAGAGAGATATGCCTGAGTAAAATCTCTAGGGGAGAGAGCACGATGATTAAGAAGATAAAGAGAGATGGAGGCGTAAAAAATAGATCTGGAATGATTTGAGCATTTCTCATAAACTAATAATTTATGTTTTTAGTTTTGTGTATTACACTAAATTTTGAGACCAAGAAAAAAAAAGTATTATACTAAATTTAAAATCAGATTTGGGTCCGAAGTTAATTTATTACTACAAGTTAATCTTATATATTAAAATAAAAGTATAGGATGCTCACATTCATCCTCAGAACGGTTGATTACTAATATGTCCTTAATGAATCCATTTATTTAAACTTTTTGCCATTTAACTTTTTTTTAAAATAATATAAAAACGAATTAAAGATAAAACAAAATCTAATATATTAACAGAAAATATTTACTATTATTTTTAAAATTTTACTCACTATAATAAAGAATCTAAACAATTAAAATACTCTAAACAAAAAATATCTAAAAAACGAAAATATTACCAATTAAATTAATATAAATTTAGAAACCTTACACTACTCTAATATAAATATTTTGCAATTTATCTATATATTTTTAAATAAAAAAAAAGAATTAAAGTTAAACTATTGTAAAAAAAAATATTTTAAATAAAAATCTAATATAATAATAGAACTTAGTTACTATAATTATTTCAAAGTTTAATATAAAAATTCGATACAAGTAAATTACTTTAAACAGGAAATTAATGGACATGTCGATATTATTATTAGGAAGATACAATCAGAATTCGCAATATATGTATTGCGTTTAAAAAAAAATTATTGTTAAAAATTAAATTGATTTAGATAATTGTCAACAAGTAACATAATCATCTTGGAATAATTTGAGAAAAAACTGTCAAAGAGAGATTACGGAAACAAAATTATCAACAAAATAAAAATCTCATACTTTTGTAAATTCATACTTATCGGATATATATTTTAGTGGAACAAAATACACTTTTAACAGAATCAATAATATTTTATATACGGTTGTTATTATCTTCTATTAATAATTAATTTTTAAATGTCAAAGTAATGACATATAATGACATATTTAATAAAGATAAGGAAATTTAATTTGTAAAGACCTATATGTGTATATAAATAGATACATATTGTATCTCCATTATATACAACATTCTAAAAACAAAATTGTTTTCCTCTAAACTACGTAACTGTTCTCTCAAATGAAGTTATGTCATCTTTTGCTAAAAAGACTAATTCGTTTGTTCTTATTAGGCAGATGAATCCTGCTCATGATAAGTATAAAATCAAAGTGCTTTATCTTACGAATGTGGAAAGCACCCAAGTCCATTGAGATGGTTTTATCAGATGAGGAGGTTTCGTGTACCCTTCTTTCCTGTTATTTCTTTATGCTAAAATTTTTTTTTCCGTTTTATAGTTCAAAAAACGTATAAATATGTGTCTTTACTTACAAAAATCCAAACATATTTTAGGTTATCAACACTATAATCTTCATATATATGTTACCTTTACGGTTGATTATTTTAAAAAATTTAGAACTAATATCCAACAATTTATGCTTTATAGGGCACCGAGAATACACGAACTCTCCATCGAAGATGTCCTTACAAAGAAATTTCAAAAATCAGTTTGCGTTTGGTGAATCACGATAATAAACACTTTCAACTAGCTGACTATGATGGTGATTATAGGACTAATCCATGCCCCTTCAAGATTGTGGTTTTTACCGGAACCACTACTGTGAAGCCTTATAATGATTCCCGAAACAAGTACCGAGAGAATTATTTCGAAGAATTCACTGATATATTATTCTGGAAAGAAGGACAGAAGCATTTTGATTGGTAAGCTCCCCCTTTATTGTGAGTTGTTTATTTGTTGTTTGGTTTTTTCAAAAATAAATTTCTAAATTGCTTGATCTTTTTATGATGTTTTTCAACAGACGTGATTGGTCAAATTGTCAATGTGGGTAAGTTTGGATACTGTCAAGACGAGGGGAAAAGATACTGTTAAGATTAGTTTTGAAATGCGTGATCGCATGTAAGCCAGGATTTGTTTTTTTTTTTTTGGAGTTTTAAGATGGATCTGATTTTAATCTGTAAATCAATTGCACATTTACACTAATTTATGTTTTGACTTGGTATAATTTGTGTTTAGGGATATGCAATTGCAGTGTACACTATGGGGAGATTTGGCTAAAGAGGTTCTCACACTATACAATACACAAATGGATCATCACCAGTTGTATGCGTTATTAGATTTCGCATGTATATAAAGAGTGGAGAGGTTAGATTTAGGTTGATTGTTCGTGATATATTAATAATTATTATTTTTTATTTTTTAGGATTACAATCTCTTGATCTGATGTGTTATAAACGCGGGTAATTTGAGTATTTCAAGTGCATTTAATTCTACTCACATTTTGTTTGATCCGAGATTCCTAAGGTGGAGAGTTTACTAAAGATGTACGTGATATTTTGGCAATTTACTTCCACTTTTTATATTCCACATAATTTGGACCAATTTAATTTTTCTTCACATCTATTACGAAATGTCAGGTTACCCGATGAAGATGTCAATCTCAGTGGGAATGTCGAAATCAAAAAATCTACTCCGCCTTCAGTTACTTTGTATGATGAATTCTTTGTTTTGAGTACTAAGCGCACCATTGGCTATATTCGTTATTTCAGATGAGGTTTTTGGAAACATATATTATAGTAGTGTTCTATTTCTAACTGTATTACCTAAAAACTAAGTTTACCTGTATTAATTTCAAGGTGGGCGCTTACGTAACGATTGGGGAAGGTGAACTCAATACAGACAGTTCTAAGTGGTAATTACATAGCTTGCAAAGTATGCAACAGGATCGTTCAGCCATATCCTGAAAATTCTGATGATGATAGTGGACCACCGCTGTACAGTTGTGCTCAGTGCAATAAAGATGTTTCAGATGTCCTTCACAAGTAAGTATTAAGAAAATAAAATACACGTCTCATAAATTTTAAATATATTTATTATTCTTACGATGATGCAACCATTGTTTTAAATCATAGATATAAGCTAATTCTGCGGTGTCTCATATTCCTCTAACGGAGGATAAAATTTTTATTTTTTTGAATGGACCTTGGCTCAGCATCTTCTTGGGAAATCAGCTTCTGAGTTATTTAACGAGGTTGCTGAGGTATGACTATCATGTATCTATTACATTATTTTGATTTCAGTTGCTTTAATTTTTCCTCATTCGTTGTGAGATTGTACTATAGGAAGACCCTTTTGTTCTGCCTGTATCAATTGTCGATTTGGTCGGGAAAACTTTGTTATTTAAAATTACGGTCACACCTGATAATCTTAAGAGTGAGAAGGCGGCGTACGTTGTTGATAAGTTCTGGGACAAAGAGGACATGGTTCAGAAATTTGCAAAGGTGTTAAAATCTATTTGCTTGCTTATTTGTTAACTTATTCGCAAGAAAATTCTCTGGAATTCATATATGTTATGTTTTGTAGGAGATCCTAAATCCAGAATTTGAGGAAGATATCAAATCTCATGCTCGCAAAGAAGTGGATGACGATTCACCAGTATTAACAACTGTTCACACGTCAAAGAAAACAACTGCAACAAGTTACCAGACTTGGTCAAGAAAGAAGATCAAGACTGAGCCTAATGATTAGAATTAGATTCTGCTACTGTATTTTATTGGGATTATTTTGGATTTGTTTTTCATTTATTTATTTGTTAGATTAATGGTTTGAAAATTAGACTAAATATCAAATAGACCAATCTTTTTCCATCGTTTATATTTCGTGAATTCCCCCTTAATTTGAGCATTATATCTTAGCTGTAGATTATGTGAAAAAAAAAACAAATTCAAAAAGTAAGCCGAAGACATAAATTTACGTGTTTGATACAAAAAAAAGTGTCATAGTTTCATGATGATAATGTCATGAGTAGGGCGTCTTCACATAAATGATGAGTGGTCTTATTGGGTATGGTTTATTATTAAATATCTTTAACGAATTCATTCAACATAATGGATGAATAAAAATTGTAACGTAAACACGAAAGAAATATAACTCAATCGCGTTAATACTTTTTCAGCAAAAGACTTCACCGTAAATAACAAATTTGTTGCTCTGCATGATAGCATTTATAACACTTTGTTTAAGTTTCATTAAAAGAAATATTTTAAACGAAAAGATGTAGATAAATAGAAAAAAAAAATCAAAAAAAAAAAAAACTTCCAAAAACAATTAATGGATAATGACCAAATTATTTTTCTATAACAATAATGTACATTTTCACTTATCAATAATACATGATTATTTAAAAATTTAGATACTTCAAAAGACCGAAAGAGCACATGTCTCGATTATGTAGTTAAATCCCGATAATTACAATTTTTTTTTTTAAAGTACTACTCCCAAAAAATAAAAATGGATAATGACCGTAGTATTATTCAATATCAATATTTTAGATTTGCTATTATCAATTTAATTCATTATTTCCAACATAACTTATTCCTAAGAAAATTAGGAAAATTATATTATATATATATATATATATATATATATCTTTCTTGTCATCTTCTTCTCCAGCAGATGATAATAAGAAGAAGAAGAACTACAAGTAGGATCCTCAGAGTCGTTTTTGCTTCCTATTGGAGTTAGGCTTGATTTGTTTTCTGCTATTTGTTTGAATCTTCTTCTCTGACTCTTCGTTGACTGCAAGGTAAAGTTTTGGTCTTCTTGCCTTTTCTTTTTTTCCCTGAAACCAAGTTAACAAAAGCTTACGCTATTATCTTGAACACCTGTATGAAACTTGCTCTAACTTATTATTCTGGGTTTTGTATTAATTGTTGTATTATGAGGTCAAGCATTTTACTTATTAAGCCAAAACTGTTATGGAATCCTACACACCCATCTTATTGACGGTTTGATCTATTTATATATTGTTTCATTATTATTTAATGCTTCCATAGATTTACAGGGGCATCGAAGATCATGAAGACTAGAAATCGTGCAACAATAAACACCAACCCAGAACCCCAGATAAGACCCACAAAACGTGTGTTACTATCAGTTTTAATATATAAGATAGACATTTTTAAACACTTCGGAACCTCATTACCATTTATTGTCTTTTTACTTCAGGTTCTAAAAGTGTATACCAACCATGTGCTTTTAAATTATCTGGAAACTCGAACAACATGAGTTCAAAATGTATTTCGCATCAGTTTCTTGACCTCTCTAATCTACCAAAGAACCCTTCTCAGATGGCAAGACGTAAGAGATTAAATATTTTGAGAAACAAACGGGCGAAGAAAAAACAGCAACGTCTAGGTCCGTAGTTCCTCTGTTCGATATCAAAAGTACATAAAATAGCGTTTATATATGTTGCAAAGTAACTTACTGAATTTATATTGTCATTCTTTCCCACAGATATGTTGGATTCCTTGTGAGAACCAGATGATTTCTCTTGCTTTGTAGCTACGGATTCTGATACCAATAACGACGATACTGATTCAAAAAATTCGTGTTCTGATTCAGATTTGGGACCGAGTGATAACCAAACAACAGTTAACCGACATGCTGAGGAAAATGTGATATTTGTACATCCGGGTTTGAAAACTAACGGTATTTATTTATCAAAAATAAAACTATATAGAGAATTTATTCTACAGATTTTGCTTATTTTATTTTTTTGGTTTTGATGTTATTACAGGTTATTACGATGATGGGGATCGTGCATACATGTGTGATTATTGTAACGCTTACATGTGGTTAGGCGAAAGAGTTAACAAAAGGAATATTAGGTCAAAGCCAATCTTTACTTCATGTTGTGGAAAAGGAAAAGTCAAGCTTCCTCTTCTTAGAACTCCACCAAAGACACTGATTGCTTTACTTTATAATGATGATGAGAGAAGAAGACATTTTCGCGAATTCATTAGAGCATATAATATGATGTTTTCTTTTACTTGGAGGACGGATTGACTATGCTATTAATGATGGTAAAGGACCCTACGTATTTCAGATGTGTGGGGAGAATTATCATCGCATTGGTGATTTATTGCCGTCCGAAGGTGAAATTCCACGATTTTTGCAACTCTACATCCATGATACATTTAATGAGGTCTACAATAGATTAGCTGCTTACGGGTATTAAATCGTTATTATTTAAACATCCTTCTTTTAATCTTATGTTTCTTAGATTAGTATATATATATTAAAAAAAAAAAATTCTAATGTAGGACCACCGGAGGAATCGATGGTCTTCGTAAGTCCTTAATTGAGCGTTTAAAAAATATGTTGGATATTCATAATCCTCATGTAAAGGCTTTTCGATCAGCTCGCGATAAATTTGATGTTAACAATCATACGAAAAAACTAAAATTAAGAATACCAAGTGATAGGATGACAGATGCAAGGACTCATAATCTACCTTCTGTGGATGAAGTTGCGGGCCTAATACCTGGAGATTTTAGCATTGGCATGGATAGGCGTGATATAATTCTGGAAATTCATTCACGGAACTTGCAGCGTATAAGTGAGTTACATCCAGCTTACTCGGCACTACAGTACCCACTGTTGTTTCCGTATGGCGAAGATGGATTCAGATTGGGAATTGACATTGGTTATGTTGATACTCGTGGAAGAAAAAGAAAAACAATAACTATGCGAGAGTTTTTTGCTTACCAGATACAAGAAAGGTTAAATGAATCTCCTACTATTGTGATGTCGGGAAGACTATATCAACAACTCTTAGTGGATGCATTCACCACGATTGAGTCTAATAGGCTCACTTATATTGCCCTAAATCAAAAAAATCTACGTTCAGATAGTCATGAAAAGATAATTGAAGCAGCTAACAAGGGAAAGACTGATCTTTCAAAGCAGGGGAGGCAAATTTTCATAACTTCTTCTTTTACGGGTGGTAAAAGATATATGATGCAGCATTATCTAGATGCAATGGCAATATGCAAGTTTTTTGGTTTTCCAGATTTTTTTATAACATTTACTTGCAACCCAAAGTGGCCTGAAATCGATAGGTACTTGAAAAGGCATAAGTTAAGACAGGAAGATAGACCAGACGTCTGTTGAAGGATCTTCAAGATGAAGCTGGATAATCTCAAGCAAGAGTTGCTCACTAAAAATATTTTCGGAAAAGTTAAGAATGGTGGGTTTTATTTTGATTTTTAAGTCTTCGTTTGTTGGTTTTATAACATTGTTTCCTAACGTAATTCCACCCATTTAATATTTTAATTACCTGCAATCATGATCGGATCCCTCTTTATATTTTAATAAGCTGCAACTTATATTTTCCAATTAATATTCGTTTAGTGTTCGTTTGTTGGATTCGTTTATTTTTCGTTTGTTTGTTCGTTACTCATTCCTCTTTTTTAATCTTATTGACAGTTATGTACACGATCGAATTCCAAAAAAGAGGGCTACCTCATGCCCATATGGTGATTTTTTTAGACCCGGTATCAAAGCTGAAAAGCCCAGAAGATATCGACAAGTTCATAAGTGCCGAAATTCCTGATAAGGATTTGAATCCTTCTTTGTACGAGGTTGTTAGCGATTTGATGATACATGGACCCTGTGGCAATGCTAATAAAGGAAATGTATGTATGAAAGATGGCGTTTGTACAAAGTTTTTTCCCAAACCATATTGTCAACATACTAAAGTAGATGACGCCGGTTATCCAATTTACAAGAGACGAGACAATGGACGAGTTGTTCACAAGAAAGGATTTGATTGTGATAATAGGTATGTTGTTCCATATAATGATCAGTTGTTGCTTCGTTAACGTGCTCATATCAACGTCGAATGGTGCAACCAGTCACGTGCAATCAAATACCTATTCAAATACATAAGTAAAGGGCCTGACTATATAAGAGCAGTCGTTGGAGCAGAAGATAAGGAAAATGAAATAAAGAAATTCTATAGCTGCAGGTATTCATCTATTTTTATCATTAAATTTCTAAAATGTTTTATTTAAATTAAATATAATCTCATTAAATATGTTTAGGTACGTATCGGCATGTGAGGCTACCTGGCGTATACTTAAGTCACCGATTTGTTATCGCAGCATTGCTGTTGAAAAACTTTCTTTTCACCTACCTGGACAACAACTTTGTGTTTACAATGAAGATGATCCAGTGGAAGAAATTGTCAGTCGTACTACGATTGGAAAGTCTAAATTCATAGGATGGATGGAGTGCAACAAAATTTATCCTGCTGCCAAGGAACTGACTTATGCAGAATTTCCCTCACATTTTGTTTGGGACAACAAACAAAGGATGTGGAAACCAAGGAAAGACAAGCGCTTCGCAATAGGGAGGATCACTTTTGTTCCACCATCTTTGGGAGAGGTTTACTATTTAAGGGTTTCATTAAACGTGGTTAAAGGTGCAACAAGTTTTGATGATTTGAAAACAGTTGGTGATGTTGTCTATCCTACATTCAAAGATGCATGTTACGCGTTGGGATTACTAGATGATGATAGAGAATACATCGCAGCTATTAAAGAGGCAAGTTTTTGGGCTTTAGGCCCTTACCTACGAAAGTTGTTTGTAATAATGTTACTTTCGAAAAGTGTGGCCGTTCCTTTGAATGTTTGGAATTCAACATGGGAGGTTTTAAGCGAAGACGTTCTTATTACACAAAGAAGACTAAAAAATAATCCACGTAAGACTATCAATTTATTTGATTTTCTTAATATTTAATTTAATCATTTTTTTTCTTATTCTAATTTGATTGTTTGATTTGTGCAGATTTAACATTGACGAATGAACAGATTAAAAACTTAGCACTCGCCGAGATTGAAAATATGATGCGTATCAACGGGAATTCTTTGACCAATTTTGCTAATATGCCAAGGCCAGATAACAATTTGATAGATAAGAATGAAAATATTCTCATCAGAGATGAAAAGGATTATGATCGTCAATTCCTCGAAAAAGAATATCACAGGTTGTTGCCAATGATGACTGACGAGCAGAAAAAAATTTATGAGGAGATCATGGCCGCTGTCATCGGTCGAGAAGGTGGTATGTTTTTTGTCCACGGCTTTGGGGGAACTGGGAAGACTTTTTTGTGGAGCATTCTCGGTGCTTCAATTCGTCGTAAGGGTCAAATTCTTCTCAATGTAGCTTCCAGTGGTATTGCTGCATTGCTTTTACAAGGAGGAAGAACAGCTCATTCTAGATTTGCGATACCCATTGCAGTGAACGAGTTTACAACATGTGTGATGAGTGCTGACTCAAATTTGGCCGCCTTGGTTAAAGAAGCTAAACTAATAATATGGGATGAGGCTCCTATGATGAGTAAGCATTGTTTTGAGACTTTAGACAGAAGTTTGCGTGATGTTATGAGATGTGATAAGGTTTTTGGAGGAAAAGTTATTGTTTTTGGTGGTGATTTTAGGCAAATATTGCCGGTTATCACTAATGGTAGTAGAGTAGAAACTGTTTTGGCATCCTTAAATTCATCGTACCTATGGGATCATTGCAAAGTTCTAAAGCTTACAAAAAATATGAGACTTTCGGGAGGGCTCAGCTCGCTTGAGCTTCAGGATTTCTCTAAATGGATTTTAGATGTTGGCAATGGGAAAATCAATGAACCTAACACTGGCGAAATTGAGATTGATATTCCTGAAGATTTGTTGATTACTAGATTCGAAAATCCAATCGAAGCAATGATTGAAGAAGTATATGGTAAATCATATTGGATGGAGACAGATCCTAGATTCTTTCGAAAGCGAGCAATATTGACTCCTAGGAATGACGATGTGGACAAAATAAACGAACTAATGCTCTCGAAGTTAGAAGGTAAATTTCTCAAATATGTTGCAACTATATAAATGTGATATTTCACT
This sequence comes from Crucihimalaya himalaica, assembly GCA_004349715.1. Lineage (NCBI taxonomy): Eukaryota > Viridiplantae > Streptophyta > Magnoliopsida > Brassicales > Brassicaceae > Crucihimalaya > Crucihimalaya himalaica. Next base: position 929,944 of record SMJT01000015.1, read on the forward strand.
TCATGTTTAATACAATTTTGTTTTTGTTGACCAACAGGAGAAGCAACAACATACCTCAGTTCTGATAGTATTGAAACTTCAGATACTGGACTCCTTGACGATATGGTTTACTCTCAGGAATTTCTAAACAGTATGAAAGTTTCCGGATTGCCAAACCATGAGTTAAAGTTGAAAATTGGAGTGCCTATCATGCTAATTAGGAGCGTTGACCCTAAAGGTGGTTTGTGTAATGGTACAAGGCTAATTGTAACTCAAATGGCTAAACATGTCATTGAGGCTCGAATTATAACAGGTGATAAAGTTGGAGATAAAGTGCTACTTCCTAGAATGTTTGTGACTCCACCAGAAGCAAAGTTCCCATTCCGTATGAGACGTCGACAATTTCCTATTGCTGTAGCATTTGCAATGACGATTAATAAAAGTCAAGGGCAAACCTTAGAGAAAGTTGGTATATTTTTACCGAGACCGGTTTTTACTCATGGTCAGTTATATGTTGCTATTTCCAGAGTGACGTGTAGAAGCGGATTGAAGATACTGATAACTGACACAGACGGAAATCCACAGAAAAAAAACATGAATGTGGTCTACAAGGACTTTCAAAACATTTAGATTTGACTTCGTTTTCATTTATTCTTAGTGTTCGATTTTTTTTTAATGTACTTTTATTCTATTATCTTTTAGTCTAATTTATTTTTACTCTATACTCTTAAATAGAATAAAGATAGTCTAATGATATTGACATAGTCAAAAATATTTTTCACATTAAGTCAAAAATATTTGACGAAATAAAGCGATAGGATAACAGATGGATATTAGATGATGCTTTGATACCATCCAGTGATCATGTTGTTTGATAAATTTAAAACATTATGTACAACTGTTAGAGGTGAAATATCACAATAACATCAATAACAAAATATCATTATGATATACATATTTTTTTCCCCGCACAAGGTGCGGGTAGTTCCCTAGTTAAACATAAAAACAAATTTGTTTTTATGATTTTAATTAATTTTACGAAAAATAATTTAAAATTAAGAACAATAATTTTGACATAAACCCGTGCAACGCACGGGTCCTAATCTACTCTTATTATATAAAGTAGAGTTTTCAAAGTTAGTAACTCACAAGATCGTGACACATGTGATATCCATCGATTCAAGATTTCGACACGTGGCAAGGTTGAAAAAATGTCAAAAATTATTTTAAGGAAACTATACAAAAAAAAATTAACTACCGTTATTCGAAAAATAAAAATTTTATAAAAAAAATATACAAATTATTATTTCTTAAAAAAGCAAACTTCCATAATTAAGAAACATTCTAATTTCAAAGGAAAAAGAATTGTAAATATTGAACTCTATAAAAACAAAAAGAAAATTTCTAATTGTAAAGAAAAAAGAATTGTAAATATTGAAATTTATATAAACAAATAAGTAGTCTCATATTTTTTCAAGAAAAACATTTATTTCCTTTTATTTTATTTTTCCCAAAAATATTATCATATCTTCAACTTCATTGTATTGGTAAAACATCTATTTCCTTTTATTTTATTTTTTAAAATTTATTTTAGTTTAATATTATAAGGTTGTTGTAAAATATTTTTATTTATATATTTTTATAATTATTAAATATTCCCTTAGTATTGGTTTTTTCTGCTTTTCAGAAAAAATAATTAAATTTATTATTATGAGGTTGTCATAAAAAATATTATTCATATCTTTTTAGGATGACTAAATTTTTCTCTAATTTCAATTATTTTTTCTTATACTTTTCAAAAAATGTCTATCATCCAAAAGACAATGAGCAAATAAATTCAAAATAACAACACTAATTTATTTTTATGTCGATTTGAAAAAAACTAAATATGATTAAAATAAATCAATCTTATTCAAATAAAGATAAACCAAGGTATTTATAATCTAAATAAATAAATAATTGTAATTTGTTAGGATTTCCGTAGGTGAATGATTTTGAATAGACGTTCTTAATATTTTATTAAATCTTTATATTTAACGGGTGATTTAATTCTATTTTTCATTTTTTATAGTTTTATTCTTATAAATTTTAAAATATTAGATTATAATCTCGCGTATATGCGGGACCTAATCTAGTTATTATATAAGGTAGAGTTTTCAAAGTTACTAACACACAAGATCACGACATGTGTCATATCCATCGATTAAAGATTTCGATACGTGTCAAAGTTAAAAAAATGTCAAAAATTATTATAAGGAAACTATACAAAAAGATAACTAACTACCATCATTCGGAAAATAAAATTTTTACAAGGAAAATATAAAAAATATTATTTTTTAAAATAGTAAACTTCCATAATTAAGAATATTTCTAATTCTATAAGAAAAAGAATTGTAAATATTGAACTCTATATAAACAAATAAGTAGTCTCATATTAATTAACAAACAAAACATTTTTCTTCAAAAACACCATCATACCTTCGAAGTCATTACATCGGTAAAACATATATATTTTTTTATTTTATTTTTAAAAGTTATTTTATTTAATATTATCAAGTTGTTAAGAATCTTTTTATTTTTTTATTTTTATGATTATTAAGTTTTCCTCTAATTTTGGTTTATTCTTTTCCTACTTTTCAGAAAAGTTAATTTAATTTATTATTATCAGGTTGGCGTAAAAAAATTATGATTATTAAATTTTTCTCTAATTTCTGTTATTTTTCTTTATACTTTTTAGAAAATATCAATCATCCAAAACAAAATGAGTAAAGAAATTCAAAATAACAGCATTAATTTATTTTTGTCAATTTGAAAAAAGTCAAATATGATTAAGAATAAATAAATTTTATTCAAATAAAAATAAACCAAACTATATATAATCTAAATAAGTAAATAATAGTATTTTTGTTAGAGTTTTCTATAGGAGAGTGATTTTGGATATGTGTTATCAATATTTTATTATATATTTGTATTTACAAGTGATTTAATTCTATTTTTCAAAAAAAATTTAGTTTTATTCTTATAATTTTTAAAATATTAGATTATAATCACGCGTATACGCGGGACCTAATATAATACTTTACATAATAAGACAGAGAACTCATTTGAAATTACTTAACAAATCTTATCCTAGGAAAGATAATATTAAGAATGATATTATAAGGAAGTTGTGTTGATTCCTAGTGAAAGCATTTCATGCTCAAATAAAGAATTTGCACAATCAACCTTTTAGACTACCATTTGAGTCAGTCTTTTGGGTCAGCTCTATTAGTCTGCCTCTTGGTTCAACCACTTCAATTAGCTATCATAGATAGAACTCCAACATTTCTACATTTTTAGAGACTTTAGAGAAGCCGTGTATTAAGCCGTGTAATAAATAGACTTTAGTGAAATCTATTTATTCTTTGTGAAGAATACTCTATTTTTTATTATGGACATTGTGATATACATAATTTTCATTATTTCACTCACTCGTATATATATACACTAAGTAATGACTCGTGCTAATGCACGACATAATTAATTCAATTTCTTTTATAAACTAAATGGTGATAAACCCCTTAATGGTTATATTATTGCATGGTAAAACAAAAATTACTAAAAATTGCATACTCTTAAAGTTTTTGCATAATACATGTTAACTTATTCCACTTAAAATCGTACTATATATGAGAGAATTTGTGAATTTTCTAATTATATATGATAGATGTGGGATAAAAAAATGATTTTACAAAATAGTTCTCAATTTTACTTGCATATCACCAAATACATATATATATATATATATATATATATGTAATACATATTTTACGATTTTTAACTAAATAAAGTTTAATTTAAAGGTTTGTTTGTTTGTAATGCATTTCATTATAAAGTTTTGGTGATTTAAATTACAAATTTTTTTTTTGTAATAACACGTAAGCAACAAATAGAAGATATAAAATTTAACAATTATAATTCTTTACAAAGAATTTTGTAAAATAAAATTAATCGATGTTGTGTTTATTCTAACGATTTTTATTGCAGGAAAGAATTTTTGTGGTTTAAAATAAACAAATAATATAAGAGCTTTAATATTTCAAAAAACTGTCAATGCTTTTTGAATTTGACAATATATAAGTATAGAATAACTAGAAAAAGCAAAAATAAAACGGTGAAAATAATTGTTGGATTGACACATCAATAACAATGACTCTATTTTAATATATAGAGGAGTTAATGTAAAATTTTATTATATTTGGTCATTTGCTTGTGGTGGGTTTTATTTTTGGTCACTTAACGTTTATTTCATTGTGCAATCGAACAAATTGATACAGGTGCCGACTTGGCTAGCAAGTCTATCTCAGAGTTATCAGAACAAGAAATAAAAGATACAGTAAAAGAAGAAAAGAAGAGAACAAGCTCTCTTCTATCTTCAAGAACTCCAAATATGTCGTTATACGAATTTCTTGAATTCAAGAACCAGAGTTAGGGAATTCGAGTAAAGGAGGATATCATCAAAGTGTTGCTCCTTAAGCGTTGGAATAGCTTCAAACATAGCCAAAGCCTTCGCTGCTAATGCTGACGATACAAACTCTCTGGTAATGTTTTCTGAAATTTCCTCTCCACTAGAACTATCCTTTATTATCCATGCTAAACCACTCCTTCGTGTAGTGAAGTCCCATGCTGCATCGACGAAGCAAACAACTTGCTTCGAGTTTGGATTAATCACCTTTTGTGTCTTACTTTGCACCGCTTGTTTCTTGTTGTCTTGGGCGGAGCTCCAGATCTTAGCATCAACCAACGATTTCATAAGCACCTCTGAAGCTGTGAAGATTTTCTGTTCGAAGACTAATTAATTCCTAAGAGTCCATATATTCCAAGGAAATAAAGGAATAACCAAACCAATGGGAGGGAGATTAACACAATACTTGGGAGCTCAAATAAACCCCAAAAGAGTGTCAACTGTAGTGACCAGAGAGCTTTTTAAGGGAGCATTATCCCATACTTCCCTTGCAAAGAAACAGTTCCGGAAGACATGAAGCACGAACACGGGTTCCCCACATCACTTACAAGAGCCATTCTCTACAATTCCTCTGTGTAGAAGGTTCACACCTACATGTAAAACAATTTTCGCAACTTTCCAGAGAAGATGTTTGACTTTAGGAAGAGTTTTGGCCCTCCATATAAGCCACTGCCTATTAAAATTCAGATCAACCTCACTCATAGTAGTCGTTGTTAGAAGGCCATATCCAGATCGTGAAGAGTATATTCCACTTTTAACAGGAAGCCACGCCATAAAGTCATGCTTTCTTGTCGTCCTCGAAGGAAGTAAATGAATCGAATCCTCATATTGAGGAAGTATAGAGCGTATTTTCTCCCAATCCCACTAATTAGAACTCTGAATTTTAAGATCAGCCACGCGCAAATCCTTACCAAGCAGAGGCGGTGGACCAATTGAAGCTTCCGGTGTGGACGTTGACAACCACGGATCTTGCCATACCTTCACACTTAAACCATCACCTATCCGCCAGCCTAGGCCTAACTTCAGCACTTCACGACCAGCTAAGATGTTTTGCCAACCATGAGAGATGTTAAAAGGGGTCCAACCTCCATAAATGAGGATTGATTACAATACTTGCCTAGGAAGACCTAAGCAAATAGGGAATCAAGCGCCTATAACAATCTCCATCCAAGCTTAGCTAATAGGCATCATTAAAGGCCACAAAATCTCGGAATCCCAAAAATCCAACACTTGTAGGAACTGTCATTCTCTACCATGAGATCCAGCTCATCTTTCGAACATTTTGTTTATTATCCCACCAGAATCGAGCAAGGAGAGATTGTTGTTTCTTGCAAATCGACACCGGTAGTTTGAAGCAAGTCATAGAGTGTGTGGGCATAGCCGAAAGGATAGCTTTTAGGAGCACTTGTTTACCAACTTGTGAAAGGAACTTAGACATCCAAGACACCGAGCGTTGGCGAACTTTATCAACAACAGCCGCAAATATATCCTTTTTCTTCTTTTCAAAATCTTCAGGAAGTCCTCAATACTTTCATGCACCTCCTTCTCTATTAATTCCTAGAGTACTAATCACTTTAAGCATTTGGCTTCGGGGAGTTTTTGAAGAGAAAGTAATAGAGGATTTCTGCAGATTAATATTTTGTCCCGAGGCTGCCTCATATTGCTTAAGAATCGAAAGGAGAGCTTCACAGTTGGACTGATTTGTCTTGCAGAAAACATGGTATCGTCAGCGAACTAGAGATGACTAACTCTTGGGCTGTGGAGAGACCCTCTAATACCCAAAAGATGACCAGATTTTTGTGCTCGACTACAGAGCCCCGAGAGTACCTCTGTACAGAGAATAAAGAAGTAATGAGAAAGAGGATCGCATGGTTTCACAAGTCCTTGAGGAGAACCATTGATAATGAAGGAATAGGAGACCGTAGAAACGAACTCCATAATTCAGTTGATCCATACATGATGGAAACCCAGCTTAACCAACACTGCCTTAAGAAAGCCCCACCCAATCCGATCATAAGCCTTACTCATGTCAGTTTTGACAGCCATAGAACCAAACACTCTCGCTTAAAAGACTCGGAGATAGTGAAGAGTCTCATGCGTAATGAGAACATTGTATGCAATTGCTCTTCCCAGCACAAATGCCGTTTGAGTTTCCAAAAATACAGCTATGAAGGATTGGTTGAAGACGCTTAGTGAGAATCTTCGCTACAATCTTTTAGTAAACATTGCATAACGCAATAGGTTGGTAATCCACAACTCTCTTTGTATCTTTTTTCTCGGAATAAGCGTGACGTTGGTACTGTTTTGATTGGTAGGGAAAGATCCTGATCGGAAAAATCTTGGCTTTCATTGACGAGATCAGTACTCAGTGAGGTCCAAAAATCTATGGATGCATCATCACACTTACCAGTTTCTAATCAAATTTGTTTTCTAATTCTCTGATTCCTCTAATCCTTCACTGATCTATGGTTGAACTTAGCTATAAATTTTATGTTTGAACTTATATTTCCAATTCTCATTTGGTATAAACTTGTAAGAATGATATTTTGGTGTTTATTGGTTATGTGAAAACAATGTTTTTGATTGATTTTGAAGTTATGTTTTGGTTTGTTTTCAGTAAGTATTTTAGAGATATATATAGAGAATTTTGGTTATTTAGTTACTTTCGGGTAAAAGTAACCAAAACCTAATGGTAACCAATTAATTTCGGGTTATTACTGGTTCTGAACAGGAAGACAAAAACGGACCCGAGCCCAAACAGGTTCCAATCCGAAACCGAACCAAAATTTATAAATATCTAAATAGGTTCAAAATTCCTTAGTATAAAATATCCGAATCTGAATAAAACCGACCCAAACCCGAACGGGTACTCGAATGCCCAAGATTAACATTAACGACCGAATCGTTAGCCTCCATTACATGTCCGGCAGCAAGTATGCAACCTTCACTCTCGATGGACTTCCATTCTTGCTCCTCCGATCCACCATATATATAGGCTTCTGCCCAATGTCCCCATCTGGTGTTCTATAGTCTTTGCTTTGTTTCCATCTATTATGCATTCCTTACCACGAACTAGGAAGTCCCAGCTATGCTCAAACTCTTATATATAATTTTTGTTGATTAATAAATTTAAAATTAGAAAAATTAGAAAAAAGGATGTTTATTTTTCTAATTGTCTATCTATAACTTATCTAATTAGGATTGGTGGAATAGGTTTTATATTAATCAAAAACTCATTATGTCCTTAATTATAAATAAAAATGAAATAACAAAATTATAAATTTTAATCATATTGCATATTCTAATCCTCTTATTCATATAGAGTCTTTCATTAAAAAATAAAAGTAAAAATATATTATACAACCTATCAAAATAAAAATAAAAATTCTTAAAACCTATTTTTCTCTTCTTCCTTGCCGATGCCCTTTTAAATATTAATGAACAAAAATCTAAAACATTTATATAAAACCTACTACGCCTATTTTAAAATAAATACAGTATCTATTACAAAAAGTATATCTTTAAATTTATGTTTTATATATTACAAAATAAAGTTATAACTTATAATGGCTTAAATAATGTTTAAAGGCCGGTTTATTAAAATTGTAACGTTGGATACATTTACACCCACTTTTTTACATTGATTTGAAAATATGACCTATATATATTTGCTTTATTTTTATTTTTTACATACATAATATATATTTTGAAGAATATTTCATATACAAAATATTTTGTTTAAATATATATGTTTTTGTGATATATAATGTATTTATTTAAAAAGGGTGTAGTAGATTCAAAATTGTTAAAGAATATATTCGATTTACATAAAATAGATTTACTTTTCTTATTTGTAGATTCGGTTACTAGTTTTAAAGAAATCTAATTTTGTAGAATATTGAGTAAATCGTAGAATACGTATTCTAAACTTTATGATACGTATTCTAAATTTATAAGAACATAGAGAATTTGCAGAATACGAGTTCCAAATTTTGTAAAACATGTATTCTAAAATTTTAGAACAAATAGTTGTTCTAAATTTTTCAGAATATGTACAATGCGTATAATACGTATTCTAAAGGTTTGAACAGACAAAAAATTTAGAAAACGAATTTTACACTTTTCAGAAGATCTAAAAACCTATTTATATGCGACCAAATAAAAAAAAATGTTTTCACTATATATTCTTTACACATGTCTATCAACATTTTTTGTGGTTCTTTCCTCTTAAAATTGTCAAAATTTTGATATAAGGGTAGATTTGTCCAAAATGACAATTTAGAAATTAAGGAGTATATGGACAAAACTTTTTTTAGAACTCCTTTATTTCCAACTAGGTAGTTTCCCACGCGTTGCGTGGGTTATGTGTTAAAATGAATTTGATAATTGATTTTTTTTCTAAAAATCTATTAGATATATATAATATACTTTCTAACATTTTTATCTTAAAATTTATTAAAACTTTTAAAATATAAATTTCATATTTAATATTATAATTTTCTCATTTATTGTATTATATAACAGTGTGTTAAATTAGTTTTACACTACAATTTGATAAAGTGGATGGAAACAAATCCATAATTATTTTATTAAACCAGTTATTTTGGTTATGTTTGTCAAAACATTGATATATTGGTTTGAAAATAATAAAAGTAACAAATATTGTTTCTCTTTTTGTCAATAATTGTTTTTCATATTTTTTCCTCTAATATTTTTTAAGTAATTTTATTTTTTAAAGAGTCCATTTTATTTAACAAATAAATATTTTTGATCGAACATAGTTTTTTTAATTCGAGTAGGTACCGTCTAAAGAAAAGCACAATAAAAACAAAATTTGTTACCTGATAACTCTTCACTATTGTCTCTCATATCATTCAACTCAATAAACGTAAAGAATCTGAAAAACAAAATTCAAAACCAATAGAACATTGTTGTTCTTTAACAGTGTTCAAAAACATTTTCTTAGTAAAAATAATTTTTCACTTGTGGTTGGTTCGACGATAGCAGTTAAAGGCTGATTCAACATCGAAATCACAGCTTGTGTACAAACTTACAAAGTTGACATAAGAAACCAATTTGAACTCTATTAGTTGTAGAAAAAAAATTGAAATAGAATTTACAAAATTATGTATTACTTGAAATATAATGAATAATAAAATGTGTGTCTTTCTATTTATAGGTAGATATTGAGGCTCTCGAATTCAGGAGCATATGAAATTTGTAGCCGTTTACCCAAGATAAAACATGAAAACATATATAGAATTTGATGATTTTGGTTCAATATTCTGAATTAATATTAATTAATAGTTGTATGTTATGGAATCATCAATTAGTGCATTTGAATTAGTGGGCGTCAATTACAAAATTTCGTGGGTTGAAAGACTAATGTATTGAAATAGACAATTATTACAATTGTTATCACTTCAACTTAGACAATAATTTCAAGTTGGTTTTTAAATCCAAATTTTTTTAAGGAGAGACTAATTAATGCATTTAAGTGGGCAGTTATTGCATTTTTACCTCTTAAGTTCCTCCAAGTTTTGGGGCATGACAATTTTCTACGACACAGTTTTTTTGTCAACGAAAATATCAAGTGGTACAATAAAGAAAAATTGAAAAACACATGTTAAAGGTTTTTGTCAATTTATGTTGTTTGAGATTTTTTCAAATGTTTTAATGAATTAAGTTATGGTCAAATTGCATTAATTGATTTTAAACATGCAATTAAGAGAAATTATTGTTATTATATATGTTTTTTTTAGAAATGAGAATATTAAAAGATAAAATAGAAAAATAGTTAAAATAAGAGATGACACATGTTAGACTGTGGTTAAGCGAACCCTACTTTATTATATAAGATGAGAAAATTCTAATATTAAATATGAAATAGATATTTAACATTTTTTGATAAATTTAAAGATAAATATATATATGTATATATATGTATATATATAAAATAGAGTTTTTGTATATGTAATTAAGAGAAGTTATTATTTTTAAATATGTTTTTAAGAAATAAAAATATCAAAAGATGAAAAAAGAGAAGTTATTATTTTTTGTATATGTTTTTTTATGAATGAGAATATCAAGTAGTACAATAAAGAGAAATTAAAAAAAAACACATGTTAAAAGGTTATAATCAATTATGTTGTTTAAGTTTCTTTCAAATAGATTAATGGATTAACTTATGGTCAAAATTGTATTAATTGATTTTAAATATGTAATTAAGAGTTATTATTTTTAAATATGTTTTTTAGAAATAAACATATCAAAAGATAAAATAGAAACAATTAAAATAAGAGACGACATGTGTCAGTCTGTGGTTAAACGAACCATACATTATTATATTTAACAGTTTTTGATAAATTTAAAGATATATATATATATATGTATATATATAAAATAGAATTTTTGTATATGTAATTAAGAAAAGTTATTATTTTTAAATATGTTTTTTAGAAATATAAATATCAAAAGATAAAATAAAAGAAGTTATTATTTTTTGTATATTTGTTTTTATGAATGAGAATATCAAGTGGTACAATAAAGAAAATTGAAAAAACACATGTTAAAAGGTTATAATCAATTATGCTGTTTAAATTTCTTTCAAATAGATTAATGGATTAAGTTATGGTCAAAATTGTATTAATTGATTTTAAATATGTAATTAAGAGAAGTTATTATTTTTAAATATGTTTTTTTAGAAATAAACATATCAAAAGATAAAATAGAAAAACAGTTAAAATAAGAGACGACACGTGTCAGTATGTGGTTAAACGAACCCTACTTTATTATATTTAACATTGTTTGATAAATTTAAAAATAAATAAATATATATATATATGTATATATATATATATAAAAGAATTTTTGTTTATGTAATTAAGAGAAGTTATTATTTTTTGTATATGTTTTTTTATGAATGAAAATATCAAGTGGTACAGTAAAGAAAAATTGAAAAAACACATGTTAAAAGGTTATAATCAATTATGTTGTTTAAGTTTTTTTCAAATAGATTACTGGATTAAGTTAGGGTCAAAATTGTATTAATTGATTTTAAAAATATGTAATTAAGAGAAGTTATTATTTTTAAATATGTTTTTTAGAAATAAACATATCAAAAGATAAAATAGAAAACGGTTAAAATAAGAGATGACATGTGTCAGTCTGTGGTTAAACGAACATTACTTTATTATATTTAACAGTTTTTGATAAATTTAAAGATAAATATATATATATATATATGTATATATATAAAATAGAATTTTTGTATATGTAATTAAGAGAAGTTATTATTTTTAAATATGTTTTTTAGAAATAAAAATATCAAAAGATAAAATAAGAGAAGTTATTATTTTTTGTATATGTTTTTTTATGAATGAGAATATCAAGTGGTACAATAAAGAAAAATTGAAAAAACACATGTTAAAAGGTTATAATCAATTATGTTGTTTAAGTTTTTTTCAAATAGATTAATGGAATAAGTTATGGTCAAAATTGTATTAATTGATTTTAAATATGTAATTAAGAGAATTTATTATTTTTAAATATATTTTTTAGAAATAATTTAGAAATAAACATATCAAAAAATAAAATAGAAAAATAGTTAAAATAAGAGACGACACGTGTCAGTATGTTGGTTAAACGAACCCTACTTTATTATATAAGATTCTCCCTTTAACATTTCAACAAAAAAAACAACGGTGGAGCCAGCAAGAGTGAGACTAGAAATGTAACATAGCCAAGCTTACAGAACTGTATATTTAATTTGCATCTTATTTTTATGTTAATTTTTCTATTTTTTTCACAAGAATTGTATGTTTGCATCTTATTATTATGTAAACTTTTATTGTTCTGTTTGTTTTTGATTTTCATATTAAAGAATTGTATATTTACGTCGAATTGGTATGTTAACTTTTCTTTTCTTTGTTATGTTAACTTTTTTGATTAAGTTAGCTTTGATATGGCAACTAAGACTTATATATATACTCCTCTTGTGGGATATGGCAAAATATTAGTTTTTTTTTTTTTTTCTAAGAACCTTGTCAAGAAGACATTTGGTTTGGCGAAGAAACAATATGTTATTCAATATGGGTATATGGACACTTATCGCAATATGCTTGCTTTTCTTGTTAGCTGTCATCTGCGTCGTGTCACATGTTCGGTCTTGCTTAAAGGGAACACATCTTGAGCCTGGGAACGTGTGTTGAGTCCAATTCCAATGCGTTATTATTTCTACTGTTACATCTCAAGTATTTTATATTTTCTGATTAACTATATTCTGATGAAGATTTTGTTCTTCCACGAGTGTTTTTTTTTCTTCTAGATTTTATTGATATTGTAACTCTATTCTTCATAATTTATAAATAATATTTTAATAATTTTATTTATTATAAAATTGTTGTTTTTGTCAACTATGTCACATACAAAACAATTCGGAAAAAGTAAGTAAAGGAAAACAAAAAAGACCCAAATCTTTGTTTTTCTTCTTCACAAAAAAAATAAACGAACACACAAAGATCTTCAATAGCTCCACTGTTCTATAGGTTCGTACATCTGTATCTTTGATTTCTAAGGATATAGGCCCTTAAACATGGTTGATGAACAAATAAAAAAAATTAAATTAAATATATTGTGATTAATTTTGTTACAAAATTTAAAACCCTCTCTGCGTCGCCGACTCAGACGCCATGGCTAAAATCACTATTGGATATTCTTTACTTGCTAAAGCACTCTTGGAAGAATATGTCTATAGATGTTGCAAAGTCTCAAGCCATGATTGCACCTAAAGCAATCCCCTATCCTGCAAATGCTGATGAAAACATGCCCTCCTATGTTCCACGACAAGGTAGACAGCTTATTGCACTGCATGCTTACCAGGTTGCTTAACAGTGAACCTCATGCGTGCCTAATTGGTCTTTGTCTAACATGTTGGAGATATGATTGACAATCCTATCAGCCCAGCCTAGAAAGCAATCAAGGCTTATTTGCTGAATTCACGCCTCATTCATTTCAGTCCAATACCGAGTAAGTCAAACCCCGAGCAGGTCGAATACCAAGCATGTCAAATGCCGACCAGCTACGGCCCATTCGTTGAAGCCCGAAGAAGAATTACCGACTTACCGTAAACACTCAAGTGCGACTTGGCGAGAGATTCAAGTTCACCGTGCACGCGCTGAGTAACAAAGGCGGTTGACAAGGCGATTGATTTCTTATAAATACCCCTTGTATCCCATTAATAAAAGGATCTGAATATTCTCTCAAGAACAAAACTCTATAAACTAAACACTTAATCTATTCTGAGCTGGATACGTATTTTATCCCGAGCTCATTTCAATCGCAATCAACCTTAATCTTTTCTATTAAACGGAAATATCGCCTCCACGTTTATCATCAATCAACACCAAACTGAGTCATAATCAAGTTATTTATATTAGTTATCTTCAAAACTAACATTTGGCGCTAGAAAGAGGGAGAAGTTTAGATATTTCCTATACGCAAAGAATAATGACAAAGATGGCCGGACGAAAATCATCAATACCACTTCGTTCATCAGATGCTGAAGAGCTCGTTCTGTCACGAATACCAAACCCAAGAGAGCCAGATCCCTCAACATCAATCCGAGCTGCGACGCCCAGACCTCAGGCGCAAGCTGATGAGATGCCCATACTAGAAGTCCCAGCTGAAACAGAGCCCGAGCTTCGCCCCTGCACATACGAGCTGTCTGCTACCCGAAGCCGAAGTTAGAGCTGATGCGATGGCCCGATCCCAGTCGATACGTCCCGATACCGACCTCACGCCAGGAAGTCAACTCACCATGACGAACGCGCTTCTACAAACCTTAATTACACAGATGACCGAGTCGACTCGAAGTAACAACAAACGTTTCGCCGAGCTCGCGGCTGGTTAGAATATGTGCCATGAGCGCCTAGACAACGTAGCGCCTCGAAGCAACCCAGTCATTGACCGCACAGTTGAAGAAGAGGCACGAAGGCTCCCGAGCTCGTTCGTGAATGCCTCCTCGGTGTTCGACGAACAAGACCGACTCTTGCGTACCCGCTTTAACCCGGAGGGGCCACGGCGTCACACGCCAGAGTCTTCGCAGAGAGAGGAGGAACGTCGAAGCCCCAAAACACTCCAAAAAATTCTCGCCGGCCAAGAGCGAGATCGCGAGTTGGCAAGTATCAGAGCCGAGCTCCGCCAAATGACTTCCACTGTACACCAAGCCACCAGTTCGGTGCTTGAAATAGATCGAATCCTTCGAGAGACGCAGAACACACCATTCAGCCCCCGTCTGCAGAACACGTCGATCAGATATCCTGAGAAGGTCAAAATCTTCCCGTACAAAAGACTAACAGACCCCAGTGAATTCATGACTGCGTTTATCTTTGCTGCGGGACGCCATCAGCTTGCCCCCGAAGAACGAGAAGCTGGTATCTGCCAATTCTTCGTGGAAAACCTCATTGGCCCCGCACTGACCTGGTTTGCCAGCTTTCAGCCGCCTTCTTTAAACATTATTCGATGTTTATCCGACAAGGAACATCCAACACCGACCTATGGGCGTTAACTCATGGCCCAAAAGAAACCATGCGGTCGTACATCGACCGATTCAAAATGGTCGTATCCCGAGCTACTGTCTCAGACGATGCGGCCCTTCTGGCCCTTAGGAATGGTCTTTGGTTCGAATCAGCTTTCAAGGAAGACTTGAAACTGAACAAACCACGAACCCTGGAAGATGCCCTATGCCGAGCTTCCATCTTCATTGAGATCAAAGAAGAGCGAGCCCTCATGTCCAAGAAGCATGCCCCGGCCAAAACGACCATCCTAAAAGACAAAGCTCGGGAAGAATAATGAACCCCGTCAACATTACGACGAAGAATATTTACAAGAGAGGAGTAAACGGGCCGCAACCTTTACCATAAGCGACAACCCAGACTCACCATCGGCCGCTCCCTCTTTTGCAGTCAGCAACGACATACAGTTCCCGCCGAACTCACAACAAAACCCGCCGAACTCACAGCAGAATTCTTCGCTCTCTTGGAACAATTGGCAGAGTGCGAATTACCAACCCAGGGATAACGAAGCTTATTGCGAGTTCCACAAGATGAAAGGTCACCCGACCTTGCAGTGCCGATCACTCCATGAGGCCCTCTTGGCACAATATGAGAAGGGTGTCATCAAACCAGATGACCGCCCTGCTCCCCGAGGAAACATGAAACGCCGAAACAACGGCCAACCACAATTCGGAGGTCGGAACAACAACCAACGTGGGAACAACGAACAACGTCCACGCAACAGACCGTGGGGTCAAAATGATGACAGCCGACAACGCTCTCTATCCCGAGACCAAGATGTAGATAGGCAACCCGAGCTGAACAAATCGGAGACAATAGGGAGCACACTCTGGAGGCGCAAGAGCTTCTGCAAACCTTACCACTGGCAAGACAGCTCATCGGGATGATCATGGGCGGTCCCCTTGAATGCAACGACTCCGTCCGGTCGATTAAAATGTCCGAACACCGAGTTGAGGCGAGCCTAAAACAAATGGAAAGCCCTCAACCGAACCCGAGGCAGAGGTTGACATCACGTTTACCGCGAGCGATGGACGTGGAGTAGCGCATCCGCATTACGATCCACTGGTTATTCAACTACATGTTGCAGATTGCGAGATAGGAAGGGTCTTGATCGACACTGGGAGTTTGGTCGACCTTATATTCAAGGATACTTGGGACAAGATGAGTCTTACCGGTCTCACCCTCAAGCCGTCCAAACGATCCCTCACAGGGTTCAATGGGGATACAACCGACACCATCGGAACGGTCAAACTCCCGATCTATATAGGAGGAACGACCCAGATCGTCAAGTTCGAGGTGATCGACAAGCCCGCGATTTACAATATGATCCTCGGGACCCCATGGATCAATACGATGAGGGCAGTCACCTCCACCTACCATCAATGCCTCAAGTTTCCTGTAGATTTCACGGTCTGTACAATTCGCGGAGATCAGCGGATGTCCTGAACGTGCTTTATAGTTGAGCATAAGCTGCGAAAAGCGGCCAAAACTTGTCAAGTAATCGACTGCCATAACTCGAGAGATCCCGGCCTCCATGACCAACCTGCCCGGAGTCTTTTGACCCAAGTAAATATCGACCCGACCAACAAAGAGCATTGTGTCAAAATAGGGGCTGACCTTGACGAGAATATAAGCAAAGTGCTCGTTGCCTTCCTAAGTTTGAACATCTCAACCTTCGCATGGTCGACCAACGACATGCCAGGAATAGACCCTGCGATCGCCAGTCATAAGCTTAACGTCGACCCCACGTACAGACCAATAAAGCAGAAACGACGCAAACTAAACCCAGAGCAGGTACAGGCTGTGAACGACGAAGTCGAACGATTAACCGCAGCTGGGTCCATTACTGAAATACATTATCCCGACTGGTTGGCCAACCCCGTGGTTGTCAAAAAGAAGTTCGGCAAGTGGAGAGTCTGCGTGGATTTCATTGACCTCAACAAAGCTTGTCCCAAAGATAGCTTCCCTTTGCCATGTATTGATCAGGTCGTCAAAACGACCACAGGAAACGAGCTCATTTCTTTCATGGATGCCTTCTCACAATACAACCAGATCCGCATGCACCCAGACGATCGAGACAAAAGGGCCTTCATAACAGATCGAGGAACGTATTGCTACAGAGTCATGCCCTTCGGCTTAAAGAACGCTGGCGCCACCTATCAGCGCCTCGTCAATAAAATGTTTGCGGACGAGCTCGGCAGAACGATGGAGGTCTACATCGATGACATGCTCGTAAAATCTTTACTAGCAAAAGACCACATCGGCCATTTGAGAACATGCTTCGACAGCCTCAACAAATATCGGATGAAGCTAAACCTGGCAAAATGTACCTTCGGGGTCACCTCCGGAGAATTTTTGGGATACATCGTTACCCAGCGCGGTATCGAAGCTAATCCCGCATAGATAAAAGCGGTTCTCGAACTCCCTTCGCCAAGAAACAAGCGCAAAATTCAAAGACTCACGGGAAGAATCGCCGCCCTCAACCGCTTTGTCTCCCGATCAACGGATAGGTGCCTACCTTTCTACCAATTACTCCGTGGGAACAAAGAGTTCATTTGGGACGAACGGTGCGAGGAGGCTTTCCAGCAACTTAAGACGTACCTTTCGACACCCCCCGTTCTCTCTAAGCCCGAAGTAGGCGAAAACCTATACCTCTACATCGCGGTCTCCAGCTCGGCGGTCAGCGATGTCCTCGTTCGAGAAGACAGAGGCGAGCAGAAACCCATTTTCTATGTAAGCAAATCGCTAGACGGGGCTGAAAGCCGATACCACGTACTGGAAAAGCTCGCCCTCGCCGTTGTTACCGCAGCTCCGAAGCTGCCCCCCTACTTCCAGTCTCACACGATTACCGTTCTTACCAACCAACCGCTGAGAACAATCCTCCATAGTCCCAGTCAATCGGGTCAGATTGCTAAATGGGCGGTCGAATTCAGCGAATACGACGTTGAGTACAAGGGCCGACCTGCTGCTAAATCCCAAGTTCTAGCGGATTTCTTGATCGAGTTGGTTCCCGAGTTAATTGGTACCGACGTACCCATCAAGTAGACCCTGTTCGTCGACGGATCATCCTCTCGTCATGGATCCGGCATCGGCATCAAACTCGAGTCACCAACTAGCGAAGTGCTGGAGCAGTCCTTCTGTTTGGCGTTCCCGGCCTCAATAACGAAGCTGAATATGAAGCCCTGATCGCAGGACTCAATTTGGCAAGGGGTGTTAGACCAGCAAGCCTCCGAGCACACTGCGACTCACAGCTCGTGACCAACCAATTCAGCGACGAGTACGAAGCCAAAAACGAGCGTATAGCTGCCTACCTCAAACTTGTCAAAGACTTGGCCGCTGAGTTCAACGAATTTAGCCTCACGAAAATACCCCGAGGGGAGAATATCTCCGCCGACGCACTCGCCGCCCTAGCATCGACTTCTGATCCAACTCAACGCCGCGTTATACCGGTGGAAAGTATCGAACATCCCAGCATCGCCCTTCCTAGGGGAATCCCTCCGTCACACGCTGGACCAACCTCACCAGATTGGCGAACCGAGATACTCGCATACATAGAGAACGGGACGACCCCAATTGATAGATGGGAAGTTCGGCGTCTTAAAAGGAAATGTGCACGATATGTTCGCCTCAACGATAGTCTATATAGATGGAGCTCCTCCGGAGTTCTCCTGACTTGTCTGCACGGGGATGCAACGATCGGAGTAATGAAGGAGCTACATGAAGGTGCGGGAGGAAACCATTCGAATGGCCGAGCTCTCGCCATAAAAATCAGAAACCAAGGACATTTTTGGTCGACGATACTCAAAGATTGCGAAAAATTCGCAGCACAATGCGACAATGCCAACGACACGCTCCAATGATACACCTTCCCGCCGAGCTCCTCAACACGGCGACCACACCTTACCCATTAATGCGGTGGGCAATGGACATCGTAGGACCTATGCCCCGATTTCGAGGAAAGGCATACATTCTCATAATGACGGATAACTACACTAAGTGGATCGAAGCCAAGTCCTACAACAACATCCTTGCGGACGACGTGCGAAAGTTTGTTTGGAAGTTCATCATCTGCCGCCACAGACAATGGCCCACAGTTCATCTCGGGACTTTTTGACGACTTATGCACCAAATGGGGAATCAGGCTGAACAAGTCGACACCATGATACCCTCAAGGCAACGGGCAAGCCGAGGCCACGAATAAAACAATAATTGACGGCCTCAAGAAACGGCTCGGCGCAAAAAAAGGACACTGGGCAGACGAGCTCGATGGCGTCCTCTGGAGTCACCGTACGACCCCACGCACCGCGACCGGCCAAACACCGTTCTCCTTATCCAACGGCATGGAGGCAATGGCCCCATCCGAGGTCGGGATTCCAAACCTTCGCCGTTCAATACTCGTGCACAACCCCTCCCTCAACGACGATATGCACCGAACAGAGGAAGATTTTTTGGAAGAACAACGTTACAACGCCCTCCTACAAATACAAAATTACATGCAGCTCGCCTCTAAATACTACAACAAGAAAGTTAGGAGAAGACACTTTGACGAGGGAGACTTAGTACTTCGCAAGGTGTTCGAAAACACTGCGGAAGAAAACGCTAGAAAGCTCGGCGCACAGTGGGAAGGCCCTTACCTCATCTCAAAGATCGTAAAACCCGGTGTCTACGAACTAACTACAATGAATGGCGAAGCTGTCCCGCGCTCGTGGAACACTATGAACCTAAAGCGCTTCCACCACTAACGCTCCCGACCTAACATTTTCCATGTAACAAACCGGTCTGCCCGAACTACGATTGGCTTGATCCCCCTGATCGGAGGTAAGTAGGCAGCTTCTTTCCGAGGTGCAGCAATAATATAAATATACTATTTTTCTCAACAAAAAAAAAAAAAAAAAAGCCGAGTTCTCACTCGCAAATATCCCGCGCATAATCCCTAAGCGCAAAGCCGAGTTTTCACTCGCAAATATCCGACGCACATCTCAAGCGCGAAGCCGATTTCTTACTCGCAAATATCCCACGCACAATCCT
The DNA here is from genome assembly GCA_004349715.1 of Crucihimalaya himalaica. Lineage (NCBI taxonomy): Eukaryota > Viridiplantae > Streptophyta > Magnoliopsida > Brassicales > Brassicaceae > Crucihimalaya > Crucihimalaya himalaica. The sequence continues at coordinate 950,029 of SMJT01000015.1, forward strand.
CAAGCGCGAAGCCGAGTTCTCACTCGCAAATATCCCACGCACAATCCTCAAGCGCGAACAAAAAAGAAGAAATTTAAACAGTGTAGCCTACAACGAAAAAGGGGATAAACCCGACGCTCGTACTTCAGCCGCATCCTCCCACGTGAACATCCGGAGATTCGTCCCATATGGACTTTGATACAGACGGTGGCGACCGACCTGGCGTCACGGGGCAGCATCTTCAGACACTTCAAAATCTGAAGGCAACAGGTCGGGTATGGAGCTAGCTTTGAGCTTGCTCTCATATTTGGCTTCGTTATCCGTGACTTTAGCCAATAAGACGTCTGGAACGGCAATCCCTTCCTTGTCCCGAAGAGTCTCAAGGCCTCGAGCTTTAGTGAAGGGGGCTTTGGGGCGCTCGAGCTGCTTACGAGCCTCCAGATTGTCCTGAACTAGATGAAGTTGGGCAGCACTCTTGGCCTTATACGCTTGGAAGCGTCTGATGACTTCGTCCCTCTCTTTCTCGAGCAGACTTCCCTTCACCCTGTGACGGAGATTCTCTGCTTCAAACACATCGCACTCTGCACGTGCAATGACTGCTTCGGATTTACCCTTCTCAAGCTCGGCCTCGAGATGAGCTACTCGAGCCCTGTTCTCATTCTGCTCTGCAATCAGATCGGAGCGAATCTTAGTTTCTCGACGCCTCAACTCATGACCTTCCGCTCCAGTTTAGCAGATTTCTTCTACTCTTCGTCGAGCTCGGCCGCCTTAATCCCCACTCCTGTCGCGAAGTTCTCTGCTTCTTCCTTCGCGATCTTGACCTGCATATCACACTCGCGAGCTAGGTCGGCGAGCGCTTTCCCCATCTGAAAACAACAAAAGACAGAAGTTAGAAAGAAACTCATCGGAAAACATATAAAAACAAGAAGAAAATTACCCCGAGCTCACCTGCACAAAGGAGTGGGACGCACGAAAGAACGACAATGGTGCCACCATCTCCTGAACCCACGGCACGGACCCCACAGTGCATGAAATTGCCCTCACCAGCTCAGCGCAGTCGGGGGCACTCTCGAAGATTAGCTTCGATGACCGAGAATAAGTGAAGGAGAAGCCGTGCTCACCATCCCCACCCGCGCTGGTACCTTGATCTCTTGTGCTTTCTGAAGTGGTTTTCTGTTTTTTGGAGGAACGTTCCCTCGAGCTCCTCTTTGACCTCTTCCCCTTAGCCTTCTCCCGACAAGCTCGATCCTCGTCCCGTTCAGTAGGGATAGGAGCCACTTCTTCAGTAGGCTGTTCCTCAGCAACGATGGGAACCTGCTCCTCAGCAACAGTGTCACCCTCTTCGGCTTCGATCCCGACCTCATCAGAAGGGTTGATCTCCACGAAGCCCGGGGTCAGTATGAACCCTTCAGCTTGAGGACTCCGCGCAGGACCCTCGAAACTCGGCATTACCTCAGCCGCATTAAGAAAGTCGTCCTCCCCGAGATCGGCGGCACCAACCTCTTCTCGAGCTTCAGCCTCTTCCATAACTTTGACTTTTTCCCGAGCTACCACAGGAGACGCCGCTAGCTCCTCGGCGTAATCAGGAATATCGTACCACATCTTCACAAGTTTTCCTAGAAAAAGAATGGATTAGTCAGGAATGTCGTATCAAATGAATCGGAAACAAGCAAAACAAGAGCACGAACTCACCTGATGCGACGTCTTCCCAAGCTTTGCGAACTCTTTCCTTGGACACTTCCTTCCAAGAAACGTTCGCTGACAGAAGAGTATCGAGTGCCGCTATGAACTCGTCTGACCGATAGGCACTCATGTTATGTTTTGCTGAAAGAAAAAACAAAAGGTTAGTAATCGAGAGTAGGATCAATTTTGAACCAACCTAAACAAACGGCCTCTACCGGGCATAAGGTTTCATACGGTACGATAGCCCTCATCCGGATCCAGACCGGATCCACCGCCGATCTTTACAAAGAAGTAACGTGTCTGCCACTCATCGACTTTACTGGGCTTCCCCATTAGGATCTTCGACCCGAGATTGAAAGCAGCCTAGAAGGTCCCAGTGTATCCTGAATTCTTTTTGTGAGTCGTCAGAGACTCGAACAGCTGATCGGTCAATTCCATCCCGTGCTCGACAGCAAGTACATAGGAAGTTACCATGTTCTGCACGGTAGTTGGGCAGACCTGTGAGAACGCCAAGTCTCGAGCTCGACAATATCGTACGAACACTTCCGGGAGGGGAAACCAGAGGTGCAACCTCATTAAGAAGCTTTCGTAGAGACACACAAAACCCGGAGGAGGGGACCAGGACCGATCTCCCGACTTGGGAACCCTGAACTCGCACGCTGGAAACTTCTCTTTTAGCGGGTTTAGAGACTCCCACTTCGTCCAGGTCGGGAAGCCACCTTCTCTGAATGAAAGCTTCCTGGCTTTCTGAGCCCTTGGAACCCTCTGGGCAGTCGCCGCCCTAGGTCGTCCACCCCGACCTTGACCACGACTGACTACTCTGACCTTCCTAGATACGGGAGCAGAAGTAGGAACCGGAACTGACGTAGACGCTCCTGCACCACCAGCTCGGTCTACTCTTCGACAAGCATCCAGTACTGACGTAGACGCTCCTGCATCACCAGCTCGGTCTACTCTTGGAAGAGCTGTAGGATTTAAAGCCGAAGCGCGTGCTCCCGTACTACGAACTCGATCTCTATAACGCGCACTAAGATCCGGCATGGATGTAGATGCTTCTGCACCACGATCTGTTCTTTGAGGAGCAACGGGGTTTGGTGCAGACGTAGCTCCCGCTTCACCAGCTCGGTCCAACTTACGATGAGCCAGCAGAATATTATCTTTTTCTTCTTCTTCGTCGAAGAACGGAACGACCAGAGCAGGAGACACCACATCGGAATCAGAAGAACCCCCAAATCGCCCAGACGATTCAGAGTTGGAACTCGATTCAGCCCGGATTCCGTCGAACAAATCAGACATGGTTACCGGAAGAAGGAGAAGGAGGATAGACAAAGCGGATGATCCCGGAGAGCCCGGACAAAGAAGTAGAGAAGAGACGACGCACCTGTTCGAGGTCTAGCAACCGTCGAAAAGAGAGGGATCTCAGTCGGCAGTAAGGAATCACCGGAGAACAGATTAACAGAAGAGAGAGAGTCGCGACAGAGAAGATCGCTGAGAGAAAAGAGAAGAGAGAAGAGAGTACGTTTAATCGCAGAATGTTTGCAAAAAGTGGAAGGAAAGAATGCGTAAAGTGCGTTTATAAACGACAGCCTCGAAATCCGAGTTTGTTTCACCATAAGAAAGCGACACGTAGCGACGCAACGCGGGAAACCTAATCGATACGCCATAGGGATTCGACACGTGGCCAGGGTGCTGGAATCAGAAAAAGATGCTAATAATTACGCCCCGCAGCGAACTTCACGCGTGGACGCAAAGCGCGGCTTCTCACGCATACGCTCACTCAACAGTCACGGTTAAGAAAATGGAACGACAGGTCGGGATCCAAGCAATTTCTCCTACGCGATTGTCTATCTACAAAGAATGCGCCAGGCTGAATCATGTTGATCTCGGTATATTGTTGGGGGGGCTATTGTTGGAGATAGGATTGACAATCCTATCAGCCCGGCCCAGAAAGCATTAAAGGCCCATTTGCTGAATTCACGCCTCATTCATTTCAGCCCAATACGGAGTGTGTCAAACCCCGAGCAGGTCGAATACCGAGCAGGTCAAATGCCGACCAGCTACGGCCCATTTGTTGAAGCCCGAAGAAGAATTACCAACTTACCGTAAACACTCAAGTGCGACTCGGCGAGAGATTCAAGTTTACCGTGCACGCGCTGAGTAACAAAGGCGGTTGACAAGGCGATTGATTCTTTATAAATACCCCTTGTATCCCATTAATAAAAGGATCTGAATATTCTCTCAAGAACAAAACTATAAACTAAACACTTAATATATTCCGAGCTGGATACACATTTTATCCCGAGCTCATTTCAATCGCAATCAACCTTAATCTTTTCTATTAAACGGAAATATCGCCTCCACGTTTATCATCAATCAAAACCAAACTGAGTCATAATCAAGTTATTTATATTAGTTATCTTCAAAACTAACATAACACAACACATTCCTAGTCTGAAGACGATTCTAGGGCCGTGTTACTATCCAAATTGACAAAGTCGTGACAAAAGGGGAGTACAGTGGAACTCTAAGGCTGAATCATGAAAAAAACAAAGATGCATCTTCCAGATCATTGCATGGTCTAAAAGGACAACAGATGAGACTCTTTGAGAAAACAAACTACTCAATCTTCACAAGCACAATGCACTTGGTCACGGGAAAACTTAATCTGTCTAATGCTCTTAATGGCTGCAATTTGGTAGTTGAAGGAGAGCAAAGTCTGCCAGCTGATGTATAGCAATACGTGTATATGGCTAATGAGTATGATGTGTGAAAAAGGAATATAGAATCAAAGAGTTACCTAGCAAGAAAGAAAGTCCTTATGTATTGGTCGTTTCTCTTCTTTCTTTGGTCTGCGATGTTTTGTAATGGCAAGTTCATAAAACTTTTTCGCTCGGGGATCAACTAAGTAGCACGAAGTTCTTTGATTCCTGTAGCGACGTTTAAGTTATTTTAGGTTCATTGTTAAATACAACCATACGAGTAACCAATAACGGATTGACAATATCAAGGAATTGAAAAATTGCAAAGAAGCCTTTTGAGCAATCTTTGAGGGCATCAGTTGAAGCAGCAGTTCGCAACACCACTCCAAAGGCTCCTTTGGTTATGAAGATGATATATGAACAACAAGAAAAATGATTTTCTTTCTGTCATGGTGTGGTATTTTTTTGGGGGTTTTTAGCTCTATTCTTTTAGTGTAAACAACTTTAGAGATTAATATCGGATTCAGACTAAAGCCACAACATTCTAAATATATGAAAACCCAATGTATTTAGTTACATATATACACAATTCCTAATAACATTGCATAAAATTTATACACACAAATCTTATTGAGACAAAACCTGAAACAATCACAGACAAATCCTCAAATAGGACAATAGTAATAAGTTTCTGCAAGAGCCCTTAACACACATGCACATGTCTTTTGTCCAGCTTCCATAGAGCAACATTGCAATCTAAATAGGAGTAGACAATGTTTCATGTTTTGGTCAGGTAAGGGAGAGATGTAAACGGGAGTGGACAATGTTTCAGAAAAAAATGACGCGGTCAGAGTTGAAGTATCTGAAAGAAATTGCAATTACAACTGCATCTTCAAACGCTACACTTACTTAAACCAAAAGAGTGGGGGAACTAAATAACAAAGTTTAGTGTTCAGATAGCATTTCCAGTAAAAAAAAAGAGAAATAGAACGTTGATATGATTATGATTATGATTTTGATTTTGATGAGCACATATCCAAACATGTACACACACAATACACATTCTTTGAAAAGAACTACTGTATATAGCTCTGTTCTAAAACAGTTCATAAATATCTTTTCAAATTTTCATTTCTATCTAAATTTATATATATAATAATTTATGTTAATTTCAGACAGTGGCAAAATAATTTGAGAATTAGTCTTTTGTTTGTATCTTAACGTGCTCATATAACACATTCTGTTTCTTCGTTTAAGAAATAACCTCTTTTAATTTTGATGACAAAAATACTTAAAGAAATACTTTCAAGGTAACACCAAAAGCCTTCAATAAACAATGGAGATCTGAATAGGAGAGAGAGAGAGAGAGAGAGAGAGAGAGAGAGAGAGAGAGAGAGAGAGACTTACAAAAGGGTTAAAATAGAGTGTTAATGCAAATCAAAACATCCCAATTTGGAAAACTCAAGAGGATCACAAATTTATGTTCAATGGACAAAGAGTTAAAGATTGAGTTTCATGTTCATGTTCATGCTTGGTTTGACTCGAGATTAAAGCTCAAAAATCATGAAAAAACCTTAATCCCTTATATTCTCTATAAACTCCACTGCATTTACCAAACCAATAATGCCTCAGAAAACGACGCACAGCTACATCAATCTGGCTTTTTCTTTGGAAGGATTCAACGGCATCAAGTTGCTTGCCCCAACGAATGTTAGAGATGGACAAGAACTAAGACAACTTTTCAGCTTTCTCTTATGCAATTACCCGGCAAAATAAACATGTACTTATCCGCATTGTCTAAGAGATACATAGGAATAAGAACAGGTGAGAAAGAATGAGCAATAGGACCCATTTTCCGAATTATTTCTTTGAATGTATACTCTTCATGAAGCATATCAAAAAAATCCCCACCTTTGAATGTATACTCTGAATTCTTTTACGATTCAAGAAATGACCAAACCTCACTCTATCATGATGACTATAAGCTTTCATTTTCAATATAAATTGAAAGATACGCCAGAAACAAAAGCTGCAATGCCATCCTGAATCCGCCAAGATATCATCAGATTGTCGGTAATGAGCATACCGCGTTTACCCATCTGATACATGTGTATGGAAGCTGTCCAACTCAGGTTATCAAGTAGAACTTGTTCTTAAATTGAAATCAAACTTAACATATCAAATTTGAGTAAAAAGTTAAAGCTTTCTGTGAAGAATAAGCATCATCAGACCATTAAACCCTAAAACAAATCATTGGGGCATAAATTATGAATTTGTTCTTAAATCGACTTTAGCATATCAAATTCGAGTGAAAAATTTGAAGCTTTAATGGAGGGGAAGCACAAATAAAGCAGATTGGAGATTCAAAACCTGGCCGCAAATATCATCAGTCTTCTTAGAACAGTAATGTCCATTGTCTTCTCCAATCATCCACCGAGTGAAGGGCTCTAATGCCACATTTCCAGAAAACGTATCTTGTGTCATTCAGTTTATGTGAGTATCATTCAGTTTTTGTAATTTCAAGTTTACCCTTAACGAATTGTTTTTAAAATTAAATAAAACAATAACAAAATCAAAAAAAAAAAAATACCTTCCTACGTCGAGCTCGGGTTCTCCGACGAATTCCATCTTGTCGGCGCCAGCGACGTCTCTTTACAGTCACACATCGATTTCTTCTCCTCTTCTTCCTCTAGCAGTAGGTGAGCTTGTTTAATTGGATTTGGGATCCACATTTAGGAATATAGAAATTTTTTATATTTAGAGATTTTGATTGATGAATTAATTGCGTATGCAAATTTGGTTGGTAATCATTTTTAATGGGTCGATAAGATATTTGTATTAGTAATTTGTCGAATGATGTTGTTGAATCTTGACAATTAGAATCTCCAATTGGAATTTATAATTGACAAATCTACGATATAAGACAACTGGTACATGTAGTATAACTTTGAGATATTATGACATTTAATACTTGCAGTATAACTATCAGGACAAGTGGTAATTTGGTATTGTTGCGAACAAAGAGGTTTATGAATTGTTCTTGTTATATATATAGAGAGAGAATACATATTAGGGTTTTGCTAGGGAACCAAATAATCTAGAAACTTCTAGAACATACTAATGGGCCTATAATGGGCATCCATATGTTAAATATAATATTCATAACACTCCCCCAATGGCCATTATGGTATTGTAATCCCAAATGCGCTTGTGAGAAAATGTTGTCTCATTAAAAACCTTACCAGGAAAACCCAGTGTGAAAAACCATGGTTAAGGGAAAAAAATTGCAGCGCGCATTTACTCCCCCTCATGAATATAACACTATTATTTGAGAATGACGAAATCCATCTTGACAAACGAACGAATCTTCACTCGATCGAATCCTTGAAATATCCTTTTCAACTTATGTGAAGCATGTTGTATCATCATCATGTATAACCGTCAAAACTCCTTTTCTTGTACATACACCATAGTCCTTCCGAATGTTCTGAATTACATACCTGAGATCTGATAAATATTATGGAACTGCAAAATTATTTAAGTCCTCCTTGGACATGTTAGTAAATAATATTATTTTAAATACATATTCACTAAGGTGATTTTATCACCACATATGTCTCAATAGTTTTAATCCATATTGATATCGATTTAGTTTCACATAATAATGTTCTCGATAAGTAGAATTTGCTGCTTCATGCAGTTTAATTCTTTATGAAACTTTCACTTAAATGTCATTATTCAGTGGTTTATAAGTTAAGATGTGACTACAATCATTAATCCTTAAATCAAGTCTTTTTCATATTGTCAGATGGATTGCATCCACCGCATCATATTAACTTCACGTCTTTGTGAGAATCTTGTATCCACCACATTTTTCTTTCGCACATAGACTCAATTATGTCCCACTGATTTACACTTTTAGGTGTATAGACTACTGGTCCAAATACTTTCTATATCGTTCATTTCCATGATTGGCCAATCATTTTTCTGTGTACACTTTTCAATAATTAATCTTATTCTACCGAGGTCTCTGATTCTCGATATTATCTATATCATCAACTGCTTCACTGCATGCAAAATATTTACAACATCGATCTAAAAGTCAGTCATTTTCCTACAATTCGTAAGAATTTGGTAAGAAATCCAGTCGTAGGATTATCGTAAGAAAATTTCCTATCATTTTCGTATGTAACAGAATCTAAAAGTCATAAGATTATCCCAGGAAAATTTCCTACAATTTTTCTACTTATCAGAATTCAAAAGCCATTCGTAGAATTATAAAAATTTTTACTTTTTTCCTACCAAACAATATAGAATTAATTAAAAAAAACACTATTTCCAAATTTCAATTCCCCGCTCCCTTTGTTTCCAAATCCAAATACCTCGTTTTCAAAATCCTAAATCGACTCCTACAAATCTGCTACCGAAAAATCAGAATTTACTTCAGATTCGTCTTCTGCTTCTCCTACAACGCTTTAATTCGTGTACCTTCGATCTATGAATCCAATTTCGTAACCCGCTTTCTGGGTTTTCCGATTAAGCTACTCTACTCGTTTTTTTCTAGGGTTTTATTGTTTTTCCTAGTCTCGACAATGCCGGCAAAACCACCTTGCTTCACATGTTAAAGGACGAGGTTCGTTTTCTTCTTCTTTTTCGAAACGGATCAGTAATCGCGATCTAGAATCTCTTTTCTGTTACTTAGCGCGATCGAATCAGAATCTGAGCCATCGATAGTCGTTTGATTTGGTTTTCAGAAACTGGTTCAGCATCAGCCGACATATCATCCGACATCGGAAGGCTTAGTATCGGCTAATCAAGTTTTGGGAGGTCATCAGATTGCACGTGGAGTCTGGAAGGACTATTATGCTAAGGTTTGATCTTCTGTTAGATCTGAGTCTAACTAATCGTTTAGTAAGCTGAAAAGGGATAGAAATAAGAAATGAAATGAGATAAGAGAAGAGAAATAAGGTTGAGAGGAATGATTTATATATTAATTTCTTAAGTTCATAAGTTAAGGAACCCTAATTCGGTAAGTTCCTTTAAATACAGTGAAATGCAACACATAACAAAACGACATAGCTTAATTAAAGTAGACCCTCTCTCTCCACTGGTGTCTTTGCCACACTTAGCATTTAGCCACTTCTCACTTGGTTCTTCTTCAGAAACTTTTCCATAGCTCTAGCTCTTCTACCACCTGTTCTCATCTTCCTCCTCATACAAGCAATTGGAATTCTCAATCTATCAATACTCCCCCGAAGTAAACTAACCTTGTCCTCAAGGTTAAAGTGAGGAAACTGGTTCACTAGGGTGGAGAGGGGTTCCCAAGTTGACTCCGAGGTAGGTAATCCAGTCCATTGTACTAGCACTTCAGCTTCTTTCCCCTCCCCGGACTTTCTGATATCCAATAACTTTTCAGGTTCTGTTGCCCATTCCAGTGATGGAGTGAGTATTGCTGGCAGCTCCTGTGAAGTGTAAGACGCAGGGACAGCTAACTTGAGCTGTGATACATGGAAAACCGAGTGTATTTGACTGTGAGAGGGTAGCTTCAGCCTATAAGCAACTCGACCAACATGTTCTGTAATCTGATAAGGCCCGAAGTATCTCTGACTCAGCTTTTCGTTTCTTCTTTGTGCCACTGTACTCTGTCTATAGGGACGCAACTTCAAGTAAACCCATTCACCCACAGAGTATTCCACATCCCTTCTATGCTTGTTTGCCTCTTTTTGCATTTGATTTTGTGCCACTTCCAGATTCTCTCTTAACTCAACTAGGAGACTGTCTCTATCCTTCAACAATTCTTCCACATTAGCATTGGGAGTAGGTGTGTCACCGTACCTGAGTAAGCGAGGAGGTTCCTGGCCATATACTGCAAAGAAAGGGGTATTCTTAATTGAGGAATGATAGGAGGTATTGTACCAGTACTCAGACCAAGGTAACCACTGAGCCCAAGAAGTAGGTCTTCTGTTGGTGAAGCACCTCAAGTATGACTCTAAGCATCTGTTAACCACCTCAGTCTGCCCATCTGTCTGAGGATGGTATGCCGTACTCTTGTGCACTGAAGAGCCTTGCAGCTTGAATAATTCTGACCAAAAATTGCTGAGGAAGATGCGATCTCTGTCCGATACTATGGACTCGGGAAACCCATGTAACTTTACCACTTCTCGAATAAACGCTTTAGCAACAGTCCTGGCAGTGAACGGGTGTTTAAGGGGAATGAAGTGACTGTATTTACTTAGCCTATCCACCACAACCAGAATGGAGTTAAACCCTTTTGACTTTGGAAGCCCTTCCACAAAGTCCATGCTTATGTTAGTCCAAATCTGTTGGGATTTGGTAAAGGAGCCAGTAAGCCTGCAGGTGACAAGGTGGAATACTTGTTTTCCTGACATACCTGACATCCGGTAATGAATTTCACCACGTCCTTCCTCATTCCCTGTCAATAAACCTCTTGCGACAACCGTTTGAATGTCTTTAAAGCTCCTTCATGCCCCCCAACAACACTTGCATGAAATTGCTCCAACAGCCTGGGAATGAAAGCTGAACCCTGAGGTATAACCAGGCATCCGTTTCTATATAGCAATCCTTGCTCTATTCTGTACTCAGGCCCCACTGCTTTCCCTTGTTCCAAGTCACTGATCAGCGGCTGTAACTCCTTAGCAGCCTTTATCTCTCCCATCAAAGCTGTTTTATCTAACGATAGTGGTGCAGTTAGAATCAGCTGGGTCAACTCTTCCTCTTGTGGGCGACGTGATAATGCATCTGCCACCCTATTCTCAACACCAGGTTTATACTCAATTCTATAGTGTAGACCTATCAGTTTAGCAGCCCATCTTTGTTGGATAGTAGAAACAGACTTTTGTTCCAACAGGTGTCGTAAGCTTCTCTGATCAGTCTTGATCACAAATTCTCTTCCCGCAAGATAGTGCTTCCATTTTGAAACTGCCTTCACTATAGCGAGTAGCTCCCTCTCATAAACCGACTTGATTCTTCCTTGAGAAGAGAAAGCTTGGCTAAGGAAAGCGATTGGCCTCCTGTTCTGAGATAATACAGCGCCTATTCTTGTCCCTGAAGCATCAGTTTCCACAGTAAACTCCTGTTGAAAATCAGGCAATACCAGCACCGGCAAACATGTGATCGTGTTTTTAAGTTGCTGGAACGACTTGGAGGCTTCCTCTGACCAGTTAAACCCATTTTTCTTCAGCAAATCTGTTAAAGGCCTAGCAATCTGACCGTAGTTCTTCACAAATCTTCTATAGTAACCTGTCAGTCCCAAGAAGCCCTTGAGTTCAGTAACTGACTTAGGCACAGGCCACCCCAGCATTGCTTCTACCTTTTCTGGATCAGCGGCAACCCCTTCCTCTGATATGACATGTCCCAAGTAGGCTACCTCAGATTTACCAAATGAGCATTTTTTTGGGTTGGCGTAGAACTTATGCTGCTGCATTAGATTTAAAACCATTCCCAGGTGCTTGACATGTGACTCCAAGTCTGGGCTATATATCAGTATATCGTCAAAGAATACAAGTACAAACCTGCGGAGATAAGGTCTGAACAGGTCATTCATGATGCACTGGAATGTAGAAGGAGCATTGCTAAGTCCAAATGGCATGACCAAAAACTCATAGTGCCCCTGGTGCGTCTTAAAGGCTGTCTTCTCAATGTCTTCACTCTTCATTCGTATCTGGTGGTAACCCGATTTCAGATCCAGTTTTGAGAAGATAGCTGCTCCATGCAGCTCATCCAACAGTTCTTCAATTATCGGTATAGGATACCTATCAGGTATGGTGGCCTTATTCAACGCTCTATAGTCAACACAAAACCTCCAGCCCCCATCTTTTTTCTTCACCAGCAAAACAGGGCTGGAGTATGGACTAACACTGGGACGTATAATCTGAGCTTCTAACATTTCCTGCACCAACTTCTCGATCTCATTTTTCTGGGTATAAGTGTACCTGTAAGGCCGCAGATTAACTGGTCCAGCTCCTGCTAGTAAGGTTATAGAATGCTCCCTGTTTCTGGTGGGAGGTAAGCCCTTAGGCAAGTCAAACACCCCTCTGAACTGATCTATCACTCTTTTAATCTCATCTGCCGGTTCTGAGGATTGTGGCTGCTAGTGATTCTCAAACAATGCAGTCAACTCTAACAAGTATATCTAGGCAGTGTGCTTCATAACTCTCTCCATAGATTGTAAAGATACTTGCTCTCTACTTAGAGCAGGGTCCCCTACTAGAGATACCCAGTAAGCTCCAATCTTCCAGCTCAAGGTGAGAAGGCCCCAATTGATCCTTGTATCGCCCAATGTTGCTAGCCAAGAGAACCCTAAAACCACATCAATACTTCCAAGCTCAAATAACAGGAACTCTTCTAGTATTTCTACTCCATGAATTTCCAGCAACACATCTCTGCATCTACCCTTACCTTTGATGATCTGGCCACCACCCACTCTAACTCCAAAACCTCTTGTATCCAAAACAGGCCAGTTCATCTCGTGGACTAACTTCTCCGATATAAAATTGCTAGTCGCGCCTGAATCAACTAAAACAACTACTTCTATGCCACATATTCGACCAAACATTTTCATTGACCATTACGTAGTAAGGCCTGCTAGTGATCCCAAGGTGAGAGTCACCAGCTCTTGTTCCTCTCCTTGCCCAACGTCATCAACCAGTTCAATCTGCTCTTCTTCCAATGTCTTCTCTAGTCCTCCATCCTCCTCAACTTCCAAACATTTTAGTCGTGGTTGCTTACAACGGTGGCCAGGGAACCACCTATCACCACAGTGCCTGCAGGGGTTCGTGTTCCTGTTGTCGTTTGCCCCAGGAGTCCTTCTGACATCTTTGCCAGCTTCAAACGGCTTACTAGACTGAGCAAACCCACTGCTCTTCGTTCCCGATGTGTTTGAGTAAGCATTTTGCTGCTGGGGAGGTTTAGAGAAAGTCCTTACCTGATAGGTAGTGCTGTCAGATTCTTGTGATTCAATCAGACGTGCAATCTCTACTATATCCAACATGTTCGTTGGACGACATCTAACAACTTGGTCTCTGAGGTTCTTCTTTAATCCTTTAAGGAAAGCTGACTCAAGAACGTCATCTGATACATGTGGAAGGTCAACTGATAGCTCTTCGAAACGGTCTATGTACTCATCAACACTGCCTCTCTGAGTGATGTTCAGCAAGTGATCAACCGACGAACTGCCCCGGCTCGGTCGGAATCTCTGTTTGAACTTGTCTTTGAAGTCCTTCCAGTTGCTTATCTTTTCTCGCTCTTGAGATATTCGCCACCACGTTACCGCTGTTCCTGTCAGACATGATAGGGCTCTGTCTAACTTCTCTTCTTCCGGTGTGCGGTTCATGGTAAAGGCCTTTTCGATTCTAAACAACCAATCCTCTGCATTTTTCCCTTCATAAATGGGTAAATCTACCAGTTTGGTTGAGGAATCCATGTGAGTCAGGCCTGGAGTCACCATCGTCTCACGAGGTTGTGGAGTGTACCTTGGGTCGACCGTCCGTGTTTGCATCTCCACGGCCGGAGGTGGTAAAATCCCGTCCCCAAAGTGTCGCTCCTGTGCCGTACGAGGTGAAGCTAGAGTGGAGAACTGAGTGCTCGGCGAGGGACTCATAAACCCAAGTGGAGTTGCTTCTCTCCCGTCGCGAGGTGGGCCGTAGATCTGGTTCCTCAGAATGGCGTTGACGGCTTCCTTCAACCACACCATGTCTTTGTCCAGTCTCTCTACTCGCTGCTCCAAGGCCTCCGTCTGTTGTGGTGTCTCTGGGATCGTCTCGAGTTCCGGCGAAACAGTTCGCAGTTCAGATGCGGCAGCTTCTTTGGGTTTTGTCGTCATCTTCTTTCCTCTCAATGAAAACACCAAATGTTAGATCTGAGTCTAACTAATCGTTTAGTAAGCTGAAAAGGGATAAAAATAAGAAATGAAATGAGATAAGAAAAGAGAAATAAGGTTGAGAGGAATGATTTATATATTAATTTCTTAAGTTCATAAGTTAAGGAACCCTAATTCGGTAAGTTCCTTTAAATACAGTGAAATGCAACACATAACAAAACGACATAGCTTAATTAAAGTAGACCCTCTCTCTCCACTGGTGTCTTTGCCACACTTAGCATTTAGCCACTTCTCACTTGTTCTTCTTCAGAAACTTTTCCATAGCTCTAGCTCTTCTACCACCTGTTCTCATCTTCCTCCTCATACAAGCAATTGGAATTCTCAATCTATCAATTCTACCTTCCTAACTACACACTCAGCCTCAGAACAATCTAAATTCATCAATTCTGCTGAAAAAATAGGGTTTTGGTTTGCTTTCATGTCTTGGGTATTGGTTATTACGTAGCTTTAGTTCTTTGATTAAGAAAATTTAGGGTTTGGTTGCTTAGACTTGAATTGAGTATCCCTAATTCGTTTGGTACTGAAAATTTCACTTAAAGTTGTCAACTTTTTGCTGATTAGGAAATGGTTTCTCAGCTTTCTTCTGAGTTATGCTGAAAGAGTATGTTCTCTCTGCTTTGTGTCGAAATCGGAGGTTTAGACTGCTCTGTGTTTTGCTCTTCACTCTATTATCATGGGAGATGTCTGGTTGAGTCCTGTCTCCATCATTGCTACATTGAATCGATTGGATTGTGGATGTTATTCAATTGTGAAGAGCAGTTGTGTTTGGAGAAATTGTCATTGGTCTTTGAGTCACTCATTGGACTTTGCATTGATTATGAAGCCGAAACAAAGGTGTCTAGGTGCAAAAATGAAGTCTTTTTCTTTGGCAACACCAAGAATGAGTTTCAGGAAGGTGAGTTGTGATTTAGACAGAACTTTCAACGGTGAAAATGTTGTTTTTGGTTCGGAATTGGAGGCTGGATATGGATTCAGAGAAAGAGGGAAAGAGAGTAGTTTTTTGAAGCAGAAACCCGAGAATCTTTGCGATATATTGTTTGAAAATGGGTTAGAAGAGAAGACTTCAGGGGATAGAAATAGGATACATTTTTTGGAGGAAAGGAATGAAGAGATGTTATCAAAGAGACTTCTGAAACTAAGTAGGTTGGATAAAGTCAGAACCGCATTGGAGTTGTTTGATTCTATGAGATTCTTGGGTTTACAACCCAATGCTCATGCGTGTAACTCTTATCTCTCATGCCTTTTGAGGAATGGAGATATTCAGAAAGCCTTTACCGTATTTGAGTTCATGAGGAAAAAGGAGAATGTCACAGGGCACACGTATAGCTTGATGTTGAAAGCTGTTGCAGAGGTTAAGGGTTGTGATTCTGCGCTAGGAATGTTTAGAGAACTAGAAAGAGATCCAAAACATAAGAGTTGTTTTGATGTGATTCTTTATAACACCGCCATTTCTCTATGTGGACGGATAAATAATGTGTATGAGACTGAGAGAATATGGAGAGCTATGAAAGGTGATGGTCAAATTGGAACAGAGATTATCTGCTTGTTACCATTTTTGTTCGGTGCGGGAGAAGCGAATTGGTCCTTGATGCATATGATGAGATGGTTAACAACAACATATCTCCGAGAGAGAATGCAATGTATGCGATGATAAGCGCGTGTACAAAGGAGGAAAATTGGGATTTGGCCCTAAAGATATTTCAGAGTATGTTAAAGAAAGGGATGAAGCCTAATCTTGTAGCGTGCAATACTTTGATAAATTCGCTGGGAAAGGCGGGCAAAGTCGGATTGGTGTTTAAGGTTTACAGTGTTGCAAAATCGTTGGGGCATAAACCAGACGAGTACACTTGGAATGCGCTGCTCATGGCTTTATACAAAGCCAACCGATATGAAGATGTTCTTCAGCTGTTTGATATGATAAGAAGCGAAAATCTGTGTTCTCTGAATGAATTTTTGTACAACACAGCTATGGTGTCATGCCAAAAGCTTGGTTATTGGGAGAAAGCTGTGAAGCTTTTATATGAAATGGAAGGTTCGGGGTTAACAGTTTCGACTTCATCATATAATCTGGTGATAAGCGCTTGCGAAAAATCTAGGAAATCGAAAGTTGCACTGCTAGTATATGAGCACATGGCTCAAAGGGATTGCAAGCCAAACACGTTTACTTATCTGTCGCTTGTAAGGAGTTGTATTTGGGGTTCCCTTTGGGACGAGGTTGACGATATCCTAAAGGTACAAGTTTTCTTTATGTTTGTTACTCAAATGTGTGCTGATTAGAAGAGGTTATCTAATGTTGTTTGTTTCTTGAACAGAAAGTACCCGATGTGTCTCTTTACAACGCAGCTATACATGGAATGTGTTTAAGACACGAGTTCAAGTTTGCAAAAGAGCTGTATGTCGAAATGAGAGAGATGGGTTTAGAACCAGATGGCAAAACCCGAGCTATGATGTTACAGAACTTAAAGAAACACCAAAAATAAGGTTATAATACTTTTTGTTCTACTCATAATTCCTAGTATTGCCCAATATGAAGGAAAAAAAAAAAGCATTGCCCAATATAATAAGCCAAAATGCACTAAAAGAGATTAACTTTTCCATTTGAAAACGCAAACAATTGGTCTCCAATTTGGCAGTGTATCCATGTTCACTGTGAAGAATGTTTTGGTGGCCAGTGTTCATTCTCCTTAGAAGCTATTGGAAGGACTAGGTGGTGGTGTTGTTTGTCTGTCTCTGATAAATGAGGTTGTGGACAGAAATCAAAGGTTTAGGGATGACATTGCTACAGATGTTTGAATCTGGAATACAAGGCTGCTGCACCGGGGCATTACATCTGAAAGCCCAATCTCATTCTCAGGCAGTGAGGTTTGTGTGTCGTTCTGTAACTAATTATTTTTTCCTCCCCGTTGTGGCACACGCACAATTCGCGATTTTGAAACACTAGAAACCTGAAGACAGAATGTGAATCAGTTAGGTTTTTATGTGCAGGAGACTCTTATAGAACTGTATAAGAAAGCGTGAATCTATCTTTTTCTTGTGGAAGGATGTTGGATGTTGGATGTTTTCTTCAAAAAACAGATGATAACTTTTGTCACAGGCAAATCAAGTTTTGATTTAAGCTTCTTGGGGTATGCAACACAGATGCTAATCCTCTTAATAAGCTTTGATATTACTTCTCTCTTCTCATCTTTTATTAACTTTAAGCTCGTAAAACAGAGAACTTCGTGCTCCTCGTAGCCAATCCTCACTCTCGCACTTCTTACAACCAAAGAATATTCTGATTAACTCGAGGTGGAAATAAGCACACTTATCCTAATCTTATGTTTTGCACACACTGCCCCATAGATAGACTTAAAAGATGAATAGCTTATCTAAGGTGATAATATTAGCAACAATGGTAATGGCAGTGCGCTCGTTTTAAGTTTAGTCTTACTCCTTCTAGCTGAACTCTACTCAACCATTTGGATTTGATGTTTGGGGTACAGCAAACCTAGTACAAGGGCTGTAGAGTTGGAACTACAATTTTGACAAAGTCACTCCGGCAACTTTTCTGGTCACTAGAATCTTGGAGACATTGGGTTCCATGTAGAGCACTATATGTATTTACATGTCAAAATCGAAATCATGTTGAACGAGAAATTGGTTCCATGTAGTGAGCACTATAAGATAGTGTATATACATGTCAAATCGAAGTCATACTGAATGAGAAGTTGAGCTCCAAAGTGCTTAGTTTGAAAAACGTATAATAACAAATGTGCATTAGTCCAATATCTGAAGATTGAAAATTTTTCCACTATCTTATATAATAAAGAAGGGTCCTGCTACGAAGAGTCGACACGAGTCATGACTCTTTGGATTTTTCACAATTAATTCTTTGAAAAGTAACATAAATCTTAGCTTTACTTATAAATGACATTCAAACATACTACCTCTGTTTCATAAAGATTAATTTTTTTGGGTATTTCACACAGATTTTAAAACATTAAAAACTTATTTTAATTAATTATTCTTTTACTTTTTTTTAATTAATTTAATGACAAATTTCATTCATTGGATGTTTCACCACTAATTTTTGAATTCTTTCTTTTCCAATGTTTGTATTTAATGAGTTTTGCAATTAATGAGTGTAGAAATCAATCTTTTAGAAACAAAGAAAAAATCTAGAAAATCAATTATTCTAAAACAGAAGTAGTAATTGTGAAAATTGAACATTTATTAGTATGGGGATTACAAATAACTACACAATTTCGTAATGTTTGGTTCTAAAATATAACACTAAATTGCATCAAATACAATTAATACAAAATAAATTCTTCATGATGAATTCTTTGAAATGTAATATAACTCTTATCTTTACTCATAAATGACATTCAAACATAATTGTGAAAGTTGAATAGTTATAAAACGTAAATGTGCTTTTATTATATACTAATTTTATAATTAATATATATTTGCTCAGAAAAACAAATTCCCTATAAATAGTATAAGTTACACATCTCACTAATCATCCTATTTCAAGTTTCATATTATTGGTGATTTATAACATTTTTCTTTGTAATTCGATAATGAGGTTTCAATATTATTATTTTGTCACTTTTGTAAGAGTTTGTGAAGAAGATGTGACATGCAACAAAGAAACCCTACTCACGGTCAACCGTTTGTGCTACTTTAGAGGTTTTCCAAAAGAAGCGAGTAGAGAAGTCCAAAGTTTGTAATGCAACGAGAGAAAAAAAAATAATATGATAGGTTTTTTTTGCCGAAAACATTCACTATCATCTATATAAACCTAAACTTTGGTTAATTCAAAATAAATTTCATATTCTTGCAGAGAGATTAAGAAAACAATCAAGAAAACTAAGGACGAGAAGAACGTAAAGACAATAGAGTATGCTTCAAAGGAACATAAGAATTAAGTGAAAGGCAATATCACAAGAGTATTGAATGGTATAAATAGCCATTAATCTATTTTTAACTTATCTTATACAATTTATTCCATCTCTATTATACTTTGATAATGTTTGATTATTATTTTTAGTATATTTCTAATGTTGTGAACAATTTTACGATATAATTTTTTGTCATACATTTTAAATTATATGGTTTTTTACATTTTTCGTCATACATTTTTTTATGGATATTTTGACGTTTCAAATTAATCTAACTATATGCA
Organism: Crucihimalaya himalaica; assembly: GCA_004349715.1. NCBI lineage: Eukaryota > Viridiplantae > Streptophyta > Magnoliopsida > Brassicales > Brassicaceae > Crucihimalaya > Crucihimalaya himalaica. The sequence goes on from SMJT01000015.1 coordinate 969,455, forward strand.
ATGTACATCATTTTGATATGTTTATTTTTTATTCTTAATATAAAAGTGAATTTAAAAGCAGGATGTACATAATTGGCTTCAATTATGCTTTAAATTTATTGATTTTTATTCGGTTGAATTTTTTGTTGGTTAAGAGAAACTTGAGTTTTTTGTTGGTCAAACATTCATTTTCAAAACACTGATTGAAAAGTTTGCTATCAAAGAGAAGGTATGACTCTATTTTCAGGAATCTGAAAGTAAAAAAAAAGTAGCCACAATATGTATCTCTATAATGCACAATATGTATCGATATATGCCTCAATAAATTGTACAGATTTGGTTATGAGTAACTCCCACATGAATCTAAACAAGTGTGGTGAATCTCTATAATGCACCTAAAATAGCTGCTCATATTCTAAACGAGTCTAGGACTAATCAAAAATTAAGTGGGATCAGATTTATGCGAAGGTTACTAATCTAAGTTTTATGAAAACTATGACTTAACTCGCGGTACCGCATGTCGATTTTTTTATTTCACATAAACTTAACTAAATCAACATGATTCGACATATCCAATATTTTAATATTGGTGGTAATAACAAATTTATAAAAATGAGGATTTAACAAGTGTTATAGTGTTGGGTCAATGATATAATCAAAATCAATTCAACATGCCCCGCCAACTGTCTCTTGTTATTTCAAAAATATATATCTATTTTATAAGAAAACTATTCGACCGTTAATAATTTAATTATGTCACAATGTAATTAATTTTATATTAAAAAAATATTAAAAAGAAAGAAAGAAGAAAGATAAAATATAAAGGAGAAGGAAATAACCTAAAAGAAAACAAATCATCGTTTTTTTTCATCCTCTATGATATCTAAAGCGATAAACACATTTTTTATGTTTGAAAAAAAATTGTTTACGTAAAATTTTAACGAGCGGTACCGTGGATCGATTTTTTGTTTTTGTGTTTTATTTAAATATTTTTGTTGTAAATTGAAGTTGTTATTTTAGTTTTAATTTTAGTTATCAAGATTTTTTTAGAATTCTAATTAAGAAGATGTATATACTAATCACATAGTTTAATATCATTTAATGTTTGGTTTTTAAAACATAATTTGTCAGCTTTGGCTAAAATAAAATAGGCTTACATAATTTAGATTAGCAAATGCAGATCATAAGTATAATATATAAACCATAATTGAGGTTCACATGGCATAAACATTAAAAAAATTAGTAAAATTTAGTAAAAGACAAAAAAAAATAACATAACATAATTGGACATATATAATATTATAATATTGGTTGTGTTGACAAATAAAATGTCAATTCAAACCCGTGTTAGAACGCCATGTTAATTATATATTAATGTCGAGTCAAACATGTCTCGCCATATAACCCATCCCTTGTTATTTTGAAATTTAATAAGTTTAAATATTCATAATAGTTTAAACTCTTTATTAAGTTTAAATATAATATTTAAAATAATATTAAAACTTTTTAAAAGATGAAAATTTATAATACATATAATTAAATAGTTCAACTAAACAACCGAATTAAACCTGATACAAACTTTTTAAATTTAGACGCTTGTTAAGTTAAATTAACATCATGCTCATTCGGATTTGGATTATTTTGGTTTTATTTATAATATGACTCTGAATTATTGTATAAATATTTTAAACGATATGAGATGTTGAACACACACTTCTTTCTTTATTACTTGAGTAATATATCTCCGTTAAAAATTTTGAATCACAACATATACTGAAAAATGGATTTTCATTAAGTTTATGTATTATACGATGATTCAAAACAATTAAAACAAATCAAATAAAAATTATAGGGGGATCATAATTTTAAAATGTCGATTCAAACATATGTTATAGTGCCAGTTAATGATATATTAATGTTGATTAAAAATTGTCCCACCATAGACCTCGTCCTTTGTTATTTTAAAATTTTTTATGAGTTTAAATATATCAATAATAATATTTAAAACTTTTTTGTTGGCTAAGAGAAACTTGAGTTTTTTGTTGGCTAAACATTCCTTTTCAAAACATTGATAGAAAAGTATGCTATCAAAGAGAAGGTATGACTCCATTTTCAGAAATTTGCAAGTAAAAAAGTAGCCACAATATGTATATGTATGTCTTATATATATATATATATATAAGAGTATTGTTATTGGAGGATATATGCCTCAATAAATAGTACACATTCGGTTGTGAGTAACTCCCACATGAATTTTAACAAGTGTGGTGAATCTCTATAATGTACCTAAAATAGCTGCTGATTTTTTAAATGAGTCTAGGGCTAATCGAAAATTGAGTGGGATCAGATTATGCAAAGGGTAGTAATCCAAGTTTTACGAATGATGCAAAATATTTTAAAATAAATATAGAGAATAGTGATGAGAGCTATATTTTCTATTTTGAGAGCAGTTTCACCATGCATTATAATATAAATTATCATGATACAAAGTGTTATCTTGTTTAGTCATTTATTAATATTTTTATAAGTTCGTCTCCGATTTGCAAAATTTAGATCATGTAAGATACAAAATGAATGTGTCTTCACAAAATTTCAACTTCACTTTTCCATAAAGAGGTGTATATAAAGGTTAATGTACAATGTTAATAAAAATACTATGATCATTAATAAATTTTTATAATGATTTCTATAACCAATGCTCCATTATTAAGAAATCAAACTATGTATTTCAGAAACAAAAATGAAGAATAAAAAAAAAGCCAATTGCCAATAGTTGTAATAAGATGCAACAAAGAAAATACAAAAAAAAAAAAGAATCTAGTATTATAGTTATTTGTGATACTAATAGATTTTAGTAAATTTATTTTCATATATAGCTTTGTGAATATTTTTTGAGAGAAAACATTGATATAATCTATGGAACCCAATGGTGGAAGATATATGTATAAAGATTTTACATGGTGTGGTTAAGATTTTGTACAAATACGGCACCGATGGTTATGGAGGATCGATGTCCTCTTAATGATTATTTGTTTTTCTTTATTGTTTACTAAGTAATCTTTAGGTGTTTTCTTTTGCATTGCAACAAGTTTTTCTGCTATAATTAATATATGTCTGATATTTTAGATCGTTTTGTTATTGTTTTTTTTTTAAAATAATGGATCATTTATTCAAAGTGTATATTTAGCAACTAGATAAGTGTATATTTATTTTCAAAAAAATCAAGAATCCTCTTTTTGGAAGTGACAGTTGTAAAAAATTGATTTGGCATCATCTGGACAAGATTAAAACAAACAACTAAATGAAGAAATATGATATTAAAGAGAACATTTAACACATAAGAGGCCAGATTCAAGTGAAACCTTCATGCTTAGGTGAAGGCTATCACAATTGTTGTAGTCTAAGAGGGTAATCTTTGGAGATACTTGCTCAATCTCTTCCCTAAGAACAATGCCGCCGGAAAGGATGAAAGCATGAACATGTTTTGAGGCCAACTTACAAGTACATCCAAAAGTGACTAGTGTTTGATTGGCTACTTTTCCTAATCATCACTATAACTCTATTTTGATGCTGAAAACAATAGAGATGAAATTCTTTTGTGATGCTACAACACCATTCAACGCTTAAATCATAGAGAATGAGATTTAAAAGTAAGGTAAAGACATTAGAGTAGTTGATATATATGTGGTTGTCTATATATGTGATTTGTATGTTTAGTCACTTATCTCTTTAGATTAGATTCCATCACAAGTTATGTTTTATGAAGTGTAGAACGATGTAAGTTGAATGAGGGAGAAGTCAATTGAGCTTAACGAGACTCCACGAAAAAAAAGAGATAAGGGTAACTATAAATTGAAATAAACGCGCCAAGAGAAAAGAAATAAAGAAGAGAGCATTTGTTTTCAGTGTTTTGATGTTATGTGTTCTCGCCAAAAAAGATTGTTGAGTTATTTTCTCACTGGCGGATTTTATTTCTCGTGTTTCGGCAGTACAGTTGGCTTATTTCCCGCAAGTTGTGCCGAGTATTGGTTAATCCTAACATATATTGTTAGTTTTCAAATAATTACTGAGGGTCATCATAATTTTTTGGTGGCATTCTGAAGATTGAAACAAATCCTATCGGATTTGCTGTGGAAACAAAGACAGGCACGAAAACCAATATGAAATCAATACGATGAAATAGGATCGGAAATGGCTAGGACGATGAAACCGCATAAGGCGGTTAGTAAAAGACAAGAAGCATCAAGCAGGTTAATATCCAGGTTTCAATAAGATTCAAAAACACTTACAACAACATCAAAACTACTTCTACATATTAAAGTGATATCAAAGTCATTTTGAAGTCTCAGTTATAAGTTGTTAGCAAACAAAAAGTGTGTAATAAGAAGACATAACAGATATTAGAGGTGATTGGTGGAGACAGAGGTGATTGGTAGAGACTTTTAAGGCTTTTATTTTTTTTTTAAGTCTTAAAAATCTGATTTTTGCCAATCACATTTTAGTTATTTAAATGTCTTAAAAGACTCCTAATTTTTTTCACCGCTTGTTTTTAAAATTTTTGTTCATGATACGTTAGTTTTTTTATGACTTTAAACTTTTTAAAAGTCACTTAAAATAAAATTATTTACAAATCATTTTTTAAAGTAAAAGTGTGAAACTAATATTTTAAAAGTACTTTCCAATCACCCCCGTTATCTGTTAGCCTATAAGGCTTTCGAGATATTACTCAGAACAATGTTCACTCCACTATGTCATCGAAATTGCTATACTTTCCTGTAATTGCGAAAAAGTGGTTGTATCTCAATTGTTTTGGATTTGTCTATATGTAATAATTTGTCTTTTGTATCCTAACTTTGTAATATATTAGTATTGATGATATGATTATACGAGTTAAAAGAAAAAAAAAACACGGTAAAGCATTTATAATGATTGTTTTAAGGGACAATTGGAAATAAAGGAGTTCTAAAAAAAGTTTTGTCCATATACACCTTAATTTCTAAATTGTCATTTTGGACAAATCTACTCCTATATCAAAATTTTGACAATTTTAAGAAGAAAAAACCACAAAAACATGTTGATAGACATGTTTAAAGAAGATATATTCAAAACATTTTTTTTTATTTGGTCGCATATAAATAGGTTTTTAGATCTTCCGAAAAGTGTAGAATTCGTTTTCTAAATTTTTTGTTTGTTCTAAAACCTTTAGAATACGTATTCTACGGTTTGTACATGTTCTGAAAAATTTAGAACAGATATTTGTTCTAAAAGTTTAGAATACATGTTCTACAAAATTTGGAACTCGTATTCTGCAAATTCTCTATGTTCTACAAAATTTAGAATATGTATTCTAAAGTTTAGAATACGTATTCTACGATTTACTCAATATTCTACAAAATTAGATTTCCTTAAAACTAATAACCGTATCTACAAATAAGGAAAGTAAATCTATTTTAAGTAAATCGAATATATTCTTTAACAGTTTTGAATCTACTACATCCTTTTTAAATAAATACATTATATATTACAAAAACATATATATTTAAACAAAATATTTTGTATATGAAATATTCTTCAAAATATATATTATGTATGTAAAAAAATAAAAATAAAGCAAATATATATATGTCATATTTTCAAATCAATGTAAAAAAATGTGTTTAAATGTATCCAACGTTACAATATTAATAAACCGGTCTTTAAACATTATTTAAACCATTATAAGTTATAACTTTATATTGTAACATATAAAACATAAATTTAAAGATATTTTTTTTGTAATATATATTGTATAAATTTAAAATAGGTGTAGTAGATTTTATATAAATGTTTTGTCCAAAATAGGTGTTTTAAAATAGGTGTAGTAGGTTGTATAATATATTTTTAAAATATAAATGTTTTAAAATAGGTGTAGTAGGTTGTATAATATATATTTTTTTTTATTTTTTAAATGAAAGACTATATATGAATAAAAGGTTTAGAATATGAAATATGATTAAAATTTTATTTATAATTAAGGACATAATAGGTTTTTGATTATTATAAAACCTATTCCACCAATCCTAACTAGATAAGTTAGACAATTAGAAAAATAAACTTTTTTTTTTCTAATTTTTCCTTTAATTTATAGATATTTAAAAAGAAAAATTATAACCCAGAAACGCGACAATAGGTGTTTATTGAGATTTTTATTATTACATAGATTTTTTAAAATACAACAATGTGGGAAACGAAAATCCCACTAAAAAAAAAAAACAAAATACTCCAGAATTATAGTCTCCTAAAAAAAAATTATACATAAAAGGAATCAAGGGATGCCATTGAAGCAAGTCTAAGCTGTATCTCAAGAGGTAAATGGTCTCTGAAGGCTACACAAATGTAATGCATCACTTTCACAAGCATTGGTGTTTTATCTCTCTCGCTTCCCTCAATTTGCTGCGAGCTTAGCCTTGCAATAGCGTCAGTATCATTTGCGAAACTGTAAATACGTTCCAATGATGTCCATAGAAACGAAATGAAAGGCTGTGCGACCACTTCATAGATGGGATCAGACAGGAGAGAAGTTACGGTAACAGACATATCACTCAACACCGTGGAGCGGTCTAAAGTGAGAAACGGCATGTATTTGCAGCAGATGCTAGAGAGAAGACCAACAAAGAGAATAGCCTGTAAAAGGATAAAAGCCAATTTCAACAAGAAAAAAAAAAAAAATTCTTTTGATGGATGAGATATTGAGATTAAGGCTTACAGTGGAAGGATGGCTAGAAACGCAGCTGATTTCAACTGCATCAATGAGCCACTGTCTTTTGATTCCTCCTTCGGCGCGATGCAGAGCCACTATTATCTCAATCAACACGTCCCATATATCTAACAAAGACGAGAACTTTGATTGTATCATGATCTTAGATTGTATCTAGCTTACATATAGCAATTGGGGATAGCAACTGACCTGACTCTTCACAATTTAATATAATAGCCTTCAATTTTCCTAACTCGGAAAATGGAATTGAGCCAAGTTTTGCTAGCTTGGCTTTTGCCTGGATCTTCTTTAGATCACCTTGGAAGTCAGTCTTTCCGTTTCCAGGTTCAAGATTTGAAACCTGCATACGAGAAAAATCTCAGTTAAACGGCGAGATGTCCACAAAGATGATACGTAGCTTACAAACTGACAAACAAGAGATGCACAAAGCAGATATTACATACCTGTAGGAATTTGTATAACCAGTCCCGACGCGACTTCTGTAAACATCTAACTGCCTCTGACCACTCTTTCACCGAACCCATCTGATCCGCTTTCAGAGATTGTGATGCTACTGGTAAGACCCAAAAAAGCAATTCTATGCATTTATCAATCTTTGTGATGTATTCTAATGATTCAAGCGAAGAAGTTTCTTCGAGACACTGACTCAGACCCTTCCAACAAGAGACCCTCAATGAGCTTTTCTGATCACAGCTATATACTTGATCTGAAGATAGCGAAATTACGAAGCAAGATATATCGTCAAACAATTTATTCATTCTTGAACCTGAGAATATTCTCATCAAATCCCCTAAATGACAGAGGAGGCACAACTGAAGACTCTCCTCTAGTGCCTTGAATCTCGATAGTTCAGACAATTCGTCCAGAAAAGCAACAAGTTCATCAAATTTGCTTGCGTGGGCTAAAGAAAATTTGAAGCACTCTTCCCTAAGAGTTATTTCCTTAGGAAGATTGCCTGGTTGCGATACATCAGTCTGGGTCTCTTGTTTCATTAACCGCCTTACTGTTGCTCCCCAGTCCAAGTTTGGCAATCTCGGAGCATGAGACAAACACCGCAAAGCACTTGCCATAGTGCCAATATTCAGAGGGATACCCGCCTAAAATTCAACAAAGATTAATAAGTAAGAGAACAGATTGTGATCTATTTCAAAACTACATTACCTAATACTTGACTGTTGCAGCAATATAATGGAACCAAAGATTGAACAAATTTAAGTTTGTTCTTAATGTTCCAACCTTAAAAGATTAGAGAAGGCTTAGAACTATCAGAAAGCTTTTAATTAGACATACCAAAGGGAAACTTGGATTTGTCAGTCCTTGAGCAAGTTTCATGACCATTGTATGTTCAGGAACATTGTGAGAGATGGAACTACGTTGAGAGTCATCAGTTTGGTTTTCATTGCTGAGACTTGACGCTTCCCCGGATCGCATGTAATTTCGAAGAATTGAGATTGCCCATGCAGCATAATGTTGGAGCTGGCGATCCTTCGTATTTTGTGCGATAAGAAATATTTCTTGCACAATTGGTGTCAATCGCTGAGTAAAATATGAGTTTGAAAGCAGAGGACCTGACACATAACAGATATCCTGTGGCAAAATAAATGGATGTTAGGAACCCATACACATTTATCTAAATGGCGAATAACAAAGAGCAAGGGTCTCGAGAATGATAGATCAGAGAACTTACGTTTCCCTCAGAACTGGTTGGAGAAGCACGGGGTAGAGGATGAGAATACACCAAATTCCCAGCACCTGCTCCTAAAACATTAACAACTCCGAGCATGCCACCAAAGTGAACAACCGGTGGGTAAAGTCCAGAGTAACATGTCTTGAACAGTTCTAGTAACCCTTTTACAGACTCAATCTCAACAGGGTGAATACCTTCATTCAGGACAGAACCAAGGAGGTCTCCCGCCCCAATACAGGAAGCCATCAACAAACTCTTATGTAAAGCACCGGACTTTTTAACAATTAGCAACTCAGAAATAAGGTCCTTAAAACAATTGATTAGATGATCCACCTCATGTGCATCAAACAGTTCCACTTTTTGGCAGAACGTGATCACAACTGGAAGTGCAAGGCAGGAACCGGCTGAAAAAAATCTCACTGATACCTTACTATTAGAACCTGGAGTTTGCTTAAGAGAATCTGCATATGGGATCCATGATACTATCAGGTTTTTAATCTTCACAACAGCGTCTTTCTTCCCAGCTCTGTATATTGCACCAACTGACATCCCCAAACCTATGATGAGTCCACCAATACCCCATGTATCATCATCAAAATCATCAGAATTCTCATCCAACAGCTGAGGTAGACCTGTAATTTTGTCTTCCTTTACAGGTGGGAACAGTGCAGACAAGCTTTCCAAAATATCACACGGAGCGTGCAGAAAACGATGTAATATTGAAGATAGCAACCTCACTATCCTTCCTAAGAGCCGTTCTTCTTGATTCCTGTAGGACTCACTGTCTATATCAGAGCTCGCAGAGGCTTCAGTCCGAGTGAGCAGATCTTGGCATGAAAAACCCAATCCAACCCCACAGGCTCCTTTTACAAGAGTGCTTTTACTGCTACACAAAACCTGAAAGATATGATAAAATATTTTCTTTTATCTGCATGCTTACTTCAAAGTGAAGACCAAGACTGATTGCGCTTTCATACTCTTCAAATTTACTACAAAGTATGCGCTTTTATAGAAGAGTTAGCACTGTAATAATTTCCTGCATTAACTCATAGGTATAAAAAGTACCTCAAGAAGCCCAGATATATTCTGAAATTTCTGCTTGTGGTCAGTCACATGTAGGGATGACGAAATCAATCCAAGAGAAATACCAGCCGTCCACTGACGGTATTCATGCTCATGCTCCAACAACCAACTCAACAGAAATTTTGATGCAGTTGCTTTGATATTATGAGCAGCAGCTGGCAAAACCTGCAAAAAAAAAAAAAAAAACAGACTATAATATATATTCAGACAGTCGACCACTATAGATATGGAAGCACATTTCTATGAAATCTTACTGCACATAGTGCACCCAGCGCCAATGCTATGTTTTCTGCACACCTGGGAAGAGCTTCTTCAGCCATGTGTACTAAACTCTACATGAATAACACAACAGAATCTCAATAAAGGTATAAACACTTATAATGAAAAGTGTGAATTATGCTGCAACAGAAAGGCACTATATCAAACCTTCATGATGTTGTTTGCAGCTTTGGAGGTTTTATCTGATTCTTTAGTCGTTGCATCAATGCACAATAAATTAGCTCTCATCCAACGCCGCATAAAAGCTTTCAGTGATTGCAAGGAAATAAGAGCAAGGGAAATATTTCTTGAGAGTTGGAGAGATTTGACTACTACTCTAAATGCCTCCTCGTATTGACCAGGAACAACAAGAAAGCTCTGCAATTAAAAGTATGATATTCAGTATGCAGAAGTATGCAGAAGTATAGATAATCTCCTAGCAGAAAGTTAAAATACTTACTCTTGAAAAACCAAGCTTCACATCTCTAGGGTTATAAGATAGACATAATAATGCCGCACCAGGTAGTTCTCCAGTCTTCATTTCTTTCCCTGTGAGTCAAATGGTGCTGCACTTAGTTTATGTGGAGCACAAAGATTTTTACATAACTGATTATTTGGAATATTTAGCGAAAAGGTCTATCCATAATGACAGAACAAAAAGAACTGAGTATTTCATAATGCAACTGTATACTTTGACATTATCTTATAAGAATCACAAGTTGCAAAGCACAGCAAGAACTGACAATTATAAACAAGTAGGCAAAAAAAGCACATGTAAACATTTTTAGGCATCCCTTTCATCTCAAGGTTCTACTTATTTATTCCAACAGACTCGCTTGCATTTCTCGCTAATCGTGCTAACAATTTAAGGACTATTTTAGCTGAAAATTAAACTACACCTGCAGGGAAGATGACCTGAGGTATCACATCCAGCAGCTTTTCAATCTTACTGCCAGGAACTTTCTTCTCTCTTACATATCTACGCCGGACACTGAAAGGTCAGAAAGAGAAGTAGTTTTAATATGCTGATGAGAATCTAAACCATAAAATGTTTGGTAGATTACAAGCTCTATACCTGTGCTCGTGAATCATGATCTTGATTGAAAGGTCTTCTAAAGCATTCAGAATTTTCGCATTTGTTTCCGAGAAGAGCAAATATGCACAATTCTTGTTGAAGTCAGAAAACTTTTTTTCCATAAATGATACCTGAAAAAAAATGGATCATAATTAAATACAAGTGTTGATATTGATAGTTTAAAACCAAAGATGGCCTGGAACACACCTAAAGAAGACGTACAAGAGACTGAAATCCAATATCTACCTCATATTGACCCAGGGCCACTATGGCAGAGACTCTTGCCTTTGTCCATTGGGAATCATGAGGCATCTGCATAGACCTCCCAATTTCCCATAAAATGTTCAGAACGTTTTCTGCATCTTCAGGATATGCTTCGGCATCCATTGCACCCCACTTTAGAAGAAGGCATACACTGCAACATATTCACCAAAATAATGCTAGTTATACATCAAATATTTTTTCACCTCAAATAACAATGGATAAAAGATCTATGCACCATTTTAGACACCTCAACTGTGCCTATAAATATGATTTGGGATGTTAGCTCTGCTACCTATAAGCAAGGAGAGGATCCAGTGTGATGTTTTGAGCATGTTTCTCAATGACACCCCATGCAGTATAGAAATCTGGTTGGACAACGCAAAAGTTACTGGATAAAATATGAGTAAAATAAAAAGGAATTAACTAACACAAGTATTAAGAGAGTACCAATGATATCGGCTTTACACAGATGGGAAAGACTCTGAAAACCAAGTGCTCGAACTGGACAATCTTGGCTTTCTATACAGGCCTATCAAAGTATGAAACCAGTGGAAAATTTTGAAGGCACTCCAAAAGTTTCGATATACAGCCAAAGCAGCAATAGAAAACATTTCTTGAGAAACTATACCTGAACGGACAAGATTAGGTCTACTCCCCTATCAGGGTGTCTCTTGCATACATCGTGAATGGAAGCAGCCATACTAATGCAGATATGTCTCTCTGAAATAAAGTCTATAAATCCTTTTGGGCGTAACACCTCCTGAATATTTAAAATAATTGGTACCATAAAAGTACATAAAAATCAGCATGAGCAAGCTGGCTTTATCAATGTTGAACAAAATTTCATAGTGGTAAGAATAGCTTACTTGCAGACTCGAAAAGGCACGGTCATTGACTACCCAGGTCTGGCAAAGTAATCTAATGGCTGTAGCATACAACAGACTAAAATAAACCATCATCAGAGCTACTCATGTCAACTCCGTTTTATGGCAGTACAGAAATGGAAACAAGGTAGAGCACAGAAACCAGATTAAACAAAATTGGTAAATGTAGGTTAAACCATGAAACATCACATACTAAACTTTTAGCTTCCAAATCAACCTTTTATCATATATCATAAGCCCAGCATCTGAAAAGTTAATGGAACCACTTATAGCCTGCAAAGACTACCGGTTACCAAATAGCAAAGGTGAAAATCGAGTTATGCAAGCACCCGGTAAGGGTTTCAACCCAGAATCAACTATTATAAACACGATTAAAAAAAATATGATACACAAGAAATGATCAGAAAAAGGTGTACTGACCCTTTTGCATCATTGCGTAGCATTGGAGTAATAGTCTGAACTACAAGTGGAAGCATCACCTGTTGTGCAGCTAGTGATGGGAGCAACCCTAGAAGTTTTGACTGCACATCAAAGAAATAAAATGGGAACTAGACTAAAGGAAAAATAAATAGAAGAGACAAGCACTTGATCTGAAGTTACAGAACATGAATGAGAGAAGTCTCACCAATAGACTCTGACAACGGACGTTAGTTCGAGATAACAAGTTGCTGTAATATAGAACAGCTAGCAACAGCGGGACACTCATCTTAGGATCAATGCCACCAATAAGAGCCAAAGAATCAATGGCATCAGCTCCTAGAGACGGATGAATCACCATGACACCAGCGACAGCACCAAGTAGAATAGGTATCTCTTGCGAAAGACAAAATGATGCAGATAACTTTTTTCTATCCCAAAACCGTTCAGCATGTTCCCTAAGTAGTGAATTCCAAGTCACTGGTCCTGGATAAGTTTCCTGTATTTCACTTCCATTGATGTAAGCCACTCTGAGGAAGGAGGACATGGAAGATGCATAATCATTCTGGAGAAAGAACATTCAAAGACTAAGTGAGCAAATTGATTCTGAGTTTGTTTTGTGTAATACTCTGAAATGGAGTTATGAACATAAATCAAAATAAACATGTTTATCTCCAACCAATCCTCAAAAGAGTAATTATTTGAAATAACCTAACCCATGAGTGAATCTATGTAACTCATTATAGACAGATTCTGAAAGAAAATAGCAGGTTTCTCCACAGGAACTAAACCTGATGCCAGAGTTGCTGCATGACCCTAAGTACGACAGAGCCCACCCTGCTGAGGGGTGAATTTCCCTTACTTGTGTGAACCTCAACCTTTGGTGCATTTGACATTGTTACCAAGACATTTTCTACGATGGAAAGAACCTTACTTGCTGCTACTTTGACAGATTTAGAAGGAGAAGACATCAGAGCGATGATAGGGAACAATAGTAGAGACTCCACACTTGAACAGGCTGCATCTTTCACCGACAAGTTTTCTACAAAAGGATTACGAGAATCAATTCTCCGTCAACAGAAAATACACACATCACATTTTTGCCAAAGAAAGAGAAAAGAAAATAGGGAGTCATAGCAGGACACACCAAGTTGAAGGGAGTAAATCAGCTACTATACTATTAGACAACGAAATGAGTAAGAGGGTCATGAAAAGAAAGATGGAGACACAAATATACCATTTTCATTTTTCCATTTGAGCAGAAAAAGCAGGAACTTTAAAATAGAGAGTTCTTCATGCTCGACATTGGATTTGGCAAGCATAAAAACTAGCGAGAGAACCACCAACGATAAATCACGTGAATATGGTAATCCAAGGTCTTTCTGAACAGTCAACAAGTGCTTTGAAGATTCGATAACAGACTCTTGTTCGGTTGTTTGGACATGAGGAGAAGCACAAAGAAAAAGTACATCATCTACCAGTTGCACACCGAGCAGATGAACTTCTGTTACTTCCTGCTAGTACAGATAAATGAATAAATTTTAGACAATTAGCCCAAATATTTACAAATGGAGGAATTGTGAAATTAAGAACATACCAATCTAGTCCTAACCCAGTCTCTTGCAAGCACAGTGTAGGCATCCACTAGAGTCTTGACAATGCAGCTAAAATTTCTATTGTCCTGAATATTTTCAGAAATTTAGAACTGGCTCCTAAGATTGCATCCCATTACTTGCATTCACCAAAGTGACTGTTAATAATGTATACTTACTTCCAGATTTTTCCCCGGGATATATTTTAGGCAACGCATAAGCAATCTGAATATCGGCAGTGCTTCGTGGCGGCATGAGCAACAAAGGGAAGCCATCGATGAAATCAATTCCCTCGCAAACAACGATGAAGACGAATCTGCAAGTGGAATCCGTAGTATCGTGAAATTCAAGAACGGCTCCAAGAATTCACATACTCCCACCATTCCCAATCTTCGATTATGCATCACAAAGAGTGATACTTGATGAAGAAGCTCCGTCTGTGTCTCCACTCGGCTACAAAGAATCTGAAACCAACAACAAAAGAGAAGCATCAAAAACTAGCTAATTCCAACAATCGTTATAGAACACTAACGCATCAATGTATCACATACCCTAACAAACGGATGATTCTCCGTAGCACTAAACTTCCAATTCCCATCTTTCTGTTCATAACCAATACGAATCAAAAACCCTAAACCTTTCACAAAGAGTGAAACCAATTTCGTATCGCATCCTTCGAGAGCTGATTGAAGTTCCAGCAAACCGCGAGAGAGGTCTAAAACGGAGTCTGATACTAATCGACATAGTTCACGAACGGACTGATCAACGACGGTGATAGACTCGGAAGTGAGGCAGAAGGAGATAGCTTCTCTTCCAGCTTCAGATTCTGATCCTAATCGTTCTGGAGCAGATCGTAACTTGGAGAAGACGGAAATTACTGCGAATCTTTGTATGGAAGGTTGAGGTACGCGAGTTTTCTCCAGTAGCGTAGCATACGAAGCCATTGCTTTGACCGGAGAGAGAGAGAAGGCAACGGCTAATTCGGAGGCGTGAACGGATGAAATTGGAATTTACAGCGCCGGGGAAAGAAGTCCGATCAGCCGGTGCAACGTGATGGGCCGTCCCGATCTGGCCCAATAAGCTGATATTTAAACTGAAGAAGATGATCCAAGTTAGGACTTGGGAGGATTGAAAACCGAACCGAATCAAAATTATTTATCTGAATCCAAACAAAGTTTATTATGATCAAAACGTTGAATTGAATGAACCAAAATTTATTTCAAATTAATATTTTTAGTTAGGTTACGAAAATGTACGTTTAAATACACTAAAGCTGATATTAACTACAACTGATTGTTTTTTAAATAATTCTTTTTTTCCAAAATCGAAATGAATCTGAACCAAACTGATTTCTTTTCAAAGCTAAATTTTATTTGGGGTATATTGTCAAAATCTAAAAACTCCGAAATAGACTCCTTTTATATATGCTTCCCGTCTCTTGGGTTCTTACATGCCTTGTTTTTGCAGCATTCCATTGTATGCTACAATATGAAAAGGATTTTATTAACCAAATGGTTGTTATTTTTGGCAAAATCAGACAAATTAACATGTCCAGCTTCTTACTTTCATCACCTTGCTTCAAACATGTTCTATGGGTTTAAATGTGGGTTTTCCTCGTTTGGCACAAAACATCAGTTCCTGTTGGGATTGATCAAAGCAAAAATAAGTCTTCCTCAGTTGTCGGGAGTAGTGGTTTATTGCTAAGTCGTCTGAACGAGTCTTTGGCATAGTTATTTCTCAGGAGTTAGTTGTTTAGTTGCGTATGTTATTTGTTTTATCTCTGTTAAGTCTTCTATATAAGAAGCAAGTTGTAATCTCTTTCATGAATTAATTAGAAAAAGCTTTGATCAAATTCTGTTTCATATCCAATTTCAAGAACTGGTATCAGAGCTTCATCACAAAAGAAGTCTGACGTAGTTGAGAAAAGAGTGAGAAGAATAAGAAATTCAGATGGGAGATAGCAGCAGTGCGAAAGGGTTCGTTGTCCCTACTATTCCACGGTTTGATGGGCACTACGAGCATTGGGCTCGCTTGGTGGAGAATTTCATTCGTTCAAAAGAGTATTGGGATCTCATAGAGAAAGGGATCAATAGGTGTGAAGGAGTCACACCTACGGAGGCTGAACAGAAGATGATATTTGAGCAGACGCTCAAGGATCTGAAACTCAAGAACTTCTTACATCAATCCATTGATAGAGATGTTCTTGATACAATACTTAACACCGAGACAAGCAAGCAAATCTGGGAGAGCATGAAGCAAAAATTTCAGGGAACAACGAAGGTGAAGAGAGCATAGCTTCAAGGATTTTTGTTGATGAATCAAATAATTTGGACACACTCACATTGGACGAGGTTCAGAGCAGTCTCTTGGTTCAAGAACAACATATGAAAAGGGATGTGGAAGAAGAGCAAGTTTTGAAAGTTTCATATGAAGGCAGAGGACTTGGATATCACAGAGGTAACTACAGAGGAGGAGGACGAGGTCGAGGCAGAAACAGTAACAGAGCCACCATAGAATGCTTTAGGTGCCACAAGCTAGGGCACTACCAATCAGAATGTCCTACTTGGGACAACAAAGAAAACTATGTCGAGTATGACGAGAAGGAGGAAATATTACTAATGGCATTTGTCGAAGAGATAGGTTCACACATAGATCGTGCGTGATTTCTTGACTCTGGCTGAAATCATGACTGGAGATCGAAGCTGGTTCACTGAATTTGATGAGAAAATCATGCACACAATGAAATTAGGAAATAATTCGAGAATGAGAGTACAAGGTCAAGGAACTGTGAAGCTGGTCTTAGAAGGAAGGAGTCACGTTATTTCAAACGTGTATTATGTTCCTGATCTGACTACATATCTTCTGAGTCTAGGGCAATTGCAAGAAAGTTGGCGATTCTTATAAAAGATGGGAGCTGCAAGGTTTTTCATGAGGAATTAGGTCTGATTATGCATACTACAATGACGGCAAACAGGATGTTTGTTCTCCTAGCTTATTCGCCATCGACGTCATGTCTGCAAGTATCAAACGATGAGTCAAATCTGTGGCATAAGAGATACGGCCATCTAAATCAGCAGGCTATGCAACTGTTATCAAAGAAACAAATGGTGGTGGGGCTTCCCCAAATAGAGAAAATTGATGAAGTATGCAGATAGTGTGTGCAAAAGGCAAGCAACACAAAGAGACGTTTCCAAAATAAGCAAGATGGAGAGCAACATAAAAGTTGCAGCTTATACACACGGTTTTGTGTGGTCCTATTCAGCCTAACACTGAGAGAAGAGGTACATTCTTAGTTTTATAGACGATTTCAGTAGAAAAACCTGGATTTACCTTCTGTCTATGAAGAGTGAAACTTTTTCATTCTTCAAAAACTTCAAATTGATGGTAGAGAATGAAGCAATAATGAAAATAGGTTGTCTAAGAAGTGACCGTGGTGGAGAATTCACTTCCAAAGAGTTTAATGAGTTTTGTGCTTCTCATGGGATCAAGAGACAAGTTATTGCTGCCTTCATACCTCAACAAAACGGAGTGGCTGAGCGAAAGAACATAACCATCATGAACATAGTTAGGTGTCTGCTGATTGAGAAAGGATTACCTAAGAGGTTCTGGGGAGAAGCTTCGAGTTAGACAACTCACATTCTAAACAGATGTCCCACTTCAGCTTTGAAAGATAAGACTCCACTAGAGTGTTGGGCTAGAGCTAAACCAAACATTGAGTATTTTAGGGTGTTTGGGTGTGTTGGATACGCTCACGTTCCAAGTCAGAATCGAGTAAAGCTAGTCGATAGAGGCCAGAAGTGCATATTTCTTGGAATATGTGAAGGCTCTAAAGCTTACAAGATGTTTGATCCTATAACAAATAAGGTCATTGCTAGTAGGAACGTGATCTTTGATGAAGGACAAAGCTGGAATTGGGAAAGAAGCCACAGTGAAAAAGTAAATGATGTGCTGGAAATTAATGAGGAAGAAAAAATTGCAGAAGTTGCAGAAGGCTCAAGAAACAACAACAACGACGTAGAAGAAGCAGTTGAAAACTCTGAAATCAGAATCAATGTTGAGGAGCTAAACGGTTCCGAAAACCAACAAGCTGAGAAAGAAACGAGAAGAAGAGCTCCACCAAGATACTTACAAGACTATGTAAGTGGAGATGAACTTAGTGATGATGAGAAACATTTACAACATCTTGCTTTGTACACTTCCCAAGATGATCCATTCACATATTGGGAAGCAGCTGAAGAGAAAAAGCGGAGAGAAGCAATGGATGCAGAAATTGAGTCAATTGAGAAGAACGAAACATGGGAACTAGTTGATCTGCAAAGGGAATGAAGAAGATTGGTGTCAAGTGAGTATACAAGCCCAAGTTGAATGAAAAAGGAGAGGTTGACAAATTTAAAGCCAGGCTAGGTTCAAAAGGCTACTCACAAATACACAGAGTCGACTACGATGAGGTTTTTGCACCAGTGGCGTGATGGGACACCATCAGGATGTTGTTAGCTGAAGCCTCCAAAAGGAAGTAGAGTGTGTATCAACTTGATGTCAAAAGTGCATTTCTTTATGGGGTGTTAAAAGAGACAGTGTTTTTGGAGAAACCTGAGGGTTATGTGAAAAAAGTGAGGAACACAAGGTGTACAAGCTGAAGAAGGCACTTTATGGCCTTAAACAAGCTCCAAGAGCTTGGTACAGCAAGATCGAAGAATACTTCACAAACGATAAGTTCATTAAGTGTGAGTTTGAACATACGTTATTCATAAAAAATGAGTATGGAAGAATAGTTCTCATTTTAAGCTTGTATGTCGATGATTTGATCTTCATTGGGAATGATTCAAGACTATGTGACTAATTCAAAGCTCCAATGAAACAAGAGTTTGAAATGACAGATTTAGGGAAGATGTGTTATTTCTTAGGCGCTGCAGTGGAGCAATGTGAGAATTGAATTTTTTTTGTACCAAAGGAACTATGCTGCTGAAGTGCTTTCACAATTTGGAATGGAGGACTGCAACCCAGTGAACAATCCAATGGTTCCTGGAACAAAGCTATCGAAAAACATGGAGGGAGAAAGTGCAGATCCGTCTTTATACAAGCAGCTGATTGGTAGCTTGATGTATCTGACAACAACAAGACCTGATATTATGTTCGTTGTGTGTTTTTTGAGTAGATTTATGACAGAACAAAAGACGGCTCATCTCTTGGCTGCTAAAAGAGTGCTACGATACATCAAAGGAACTCTGCAAATGGGACTAATGTACAAAGATGATCGGGAAGGTCTTATGAAAGCATACACGGATAGTGATTTTGCTGGTGATATAGACAGTGGAAGAAGTACTTTTGGGTATGTATTTTTAATTAGTAATGCAGTTGTACCTTGGAGCTCAAAGAAGCAGCCTCTGGTAACTCTATCTACAACAGAGGCAGAGTATGTTGCTGCGTCCTTTTGTGCAACTCAATGTCTTTGGATGAAGAAGATACTTAGCAGTTTTAGTCAAGCTGAAGAAAAGTGTATGACAATCATGTGTGATAACAGTTCATCGATTAAACTGTCAAGGAATCATGTTTTTCATGGTAGAGCTAAACACGTCAAGGTCATATTTCATTTCCTGCGTGATCTGGTGAAGGAAGAAGAAGTTAGTTTGATTCATTGTGGAACTCATGATCAAGTTGCAGACATCATAACAAAACCTCTAAACCTCTAAAGAAGCAGCCTGTGGTAACTCTATCTACAACAGATAGAGTATGTTGGTACGTCCTTTTGTGCAACTCAGTGCCTTTGGATGAAGAAGATACTTAGCAGTTTTAGTCAAGCTGAAGAAAAGTGTAGGACAATCATGTGTGATAACAATTCATCAATCAAACTGTCAAGGAATCCTGTTTTTCATGGTAGAATTAAACACATCAAGGTCAGATTTCATTTCCTGGGTGATCTGGTGAAGGAAGAAGAAGTTAGTTTGATTCATTGTAGAACTCAAGATCAAGTTGCAGACATCATAACAAAACCTCTAAAGCTGGAGACATTTATCAAATTGAGAAGGATGCTTGGAGTTCAGGAGATTCAGAAGAACATGGAGCAAACTGCAATGCTTTAGCAGCATTCAGTTTGGGGGAAGGTATGTTGGGATTGATCAAAGCAAAAATAAGTCTACCTAAGTTGTCGGGAGTAGTGGTTTGTTGCTAAATCGTGTGAACAAGTCTTTGACATAGCTATTTCTCAGGAGTTAGTTATTTAGTTGCGTATGTTATTTGTTTCATCTCTGTTAAGTCTTCTATATAAGAAAAAAGTTGTAATCTCTATCATGAATTAATCAGAAAAGGCTTTGATCAAATTCTGTTTCACTATCCAATTTCAAGAGTGCCATGCATTCCACAACGACCTAGTTGTTCATGTTGAACAAGATATCCCACAACATATGGATCGAGTGACCTCTCAGGGCATAATTAAACATCAAACAAACACGCTATGTTACTCATCTTTGTAATCCACAACCATTTAAACAAACACGATTAATTAATTAGTCGGCTCCCCATAGTTTCAAAAAGATCACTCTTGCGCACTTCTCCAAGGATGGCAAGCTTATATCTATAAAATATAGAAAGTGCGAAATCGTCATGTTACCATCTGATCAGTCTAATTACCACTTTGAAAGCTAACTCTCACATTAGAGACACATTATCCAAAAGGTTCTTTTGGTGGCCTCGAACAAGACATTTGCTCTTCTCTGCTTCGTCCCTCATTCAATGGTGGTTTTCAACTAAGTGTAGCCAACTAATGGTTGAGAACTCATATATTGTAAATGATTATGATTCGAGTTTGACTCTTTATAGTTTGTGGTTATCTCGAAAAATAAAACATGTTTATTTCATTTATTATTTCACTAACAAGGGTTTTTATTTGGACAAGACAAAACGAACGTACACATATTGACAATATATTCTAAATAAAGAAAGAAACTGGGACATAAAAGGTAAAATTATGTGATCGCCTCCCGCAATTTTATGCTATGGTCCTCCTTGCTTTACCCGGCTCATGGGTCTCAGTAGTGAGTTCAGTCTCACGGGCCTCATGTGCCTTATCTTGCACATACTGACCCATCTCTTTTCCCTTCATACCAGCATAGCCTACCGCATCAGCCATACGCCTTTTCGCGTAGTCCAATTGCTCTGGCACTGTATCACTCCTTCCACGGAGGTAGTTTAGGACCCACGAGACCGAGCTCAGTCCCGTTAGCCCAAACAACCCAGAAGCCAAGATTCCGGTCACAGCGAGGCCGATCGTGAGAGCCGCCGGGACAATCACCGGACTAAAGAGAAGGAAGAGGGGAATTGAGACCAGCATGCCGATCACCGAGCCGGCTAGAGTGAGCCCAGCTAGGGTTAGCAGTGTGCCACCAATGGGAACTCCTGCTATAAGGGCCATGATCTGCATGTATGCATGTATCAATTTTATCGATTGTTGTTTGTATGTAGACTTTTTCAAAAATTAATGTCGTCAAAAACTCAAAATGTTAAAAATCCAACCATAAATCTCTAGATCTAGATATGCATGCATGTATGAACATGATCTATTAAACATGTAAGTGGCGTATAAAACTCGATCTGGTTTTAAACATTATTTACTTTGTAGAAATTTTATTTTGCATATATTTTTTCGGAATCCTAAGACTTGAAAAATAGTATGGACTAATCTAATGATGTCTAAGTTAGTATTCATGATTTTTCACTATTTAATTTTTCAAAATTGTCAAATTGTTTTGAGTGAGTGATTAGTTTATAGGAAAAGAAAAATAAAAACTTAAGGATACACAAAATAATACTTGGTTAGTGGAGGGGCCGCGACTCTTAAAATCAGAACCAGCACCATAACCACCGTAACCGACATCATCTTCGTAGGACGGCTGAAGATGAACACGTTTGTCAGTACGGTCGACATGCACACGCCTATCACGGTCCACGTTCGCCATATCGGTTGATATAATCTAAAACTAGGGAGCAAATTAAGTGTAAGAGAACTAAAGAGCAAAGTGTAAGAGAACACAAAAGGGGTATAAGAGATAAGTCTAAGAGAACATATATATAAATGGATTGAAAAACATCAGTAGTAGAAAGAGATTTGGAGTGAAGAGAAGAGGACACGTAAGAATGTGTGGAAGGAAGAGGTGTGGCTTTGCATGATTTCCAAGTTTCATTCTTTGCCTGATCTTCTTTTCCTTCTTCTCTCCACCGTACGTACATATTTAACCAAAAACAAACAAAACATTCGGTTTACAATTGTTCTCCTCTGGATGCATCCAGATGCACTTGTGTGCCGAAACCATCTCATCTTCTTTATCAATCTTTTTGTATATTTTTTTCAATTTTATAATGAATTCTATATCCGATTAATTTAACCTGCTAAGAATAAATTTTTACTAATCTATCCAAGTTTAGAAACAAATTACCATACTACATTAACAAACTATTAATGTTTTACTTAGCATTGTCAAAGCCGCGTGCAGTAGACTCTAGACACTAAGTAGTAGGCCTGGACATTTGGTTTAGTCAGTTCAAAAGGTTCATAATTTTCTGGTTATTTGGTTTATCTGGTTATCTAAAATTCCACCGAGTTAAATACTATATTAGTTCGGTTAGATTCAAACTCGTTTTTTCTTGGTTTGGTTATAAAGTTGAAAACCAATTCCGAAATAAAGTGATATTTTCCAATTCAGTTTTTCTGAACCGAATTACACAAAAAAAGATATAATGGACTCAAATGCTCAAAAATAAATATAATGGACTCAACTGCATACTAGTAAAAGGGTCGTTGCTACTTTTGCTCGCTTTAATTGGGATGATTTGATGATAGTAACTGATGGATATGGACTAAATCTTTTAACCCACTTTTCAGCTCAACAAGGAAAAAGAAGTCATAAATGCTCGGCCCGACTATTTAAGCCCAAAAGGACAAAAAAAAGGAATTTGCGCAAGGAAAACTCTAGGCCACTTCTCCCTATAAATACAAGAGGTCTCCATTGAGAAAATGACTCAGATTAAAAAAGAAAGAATTATTACTAGTTTTCTCTGTCGAATTTTACTTAATACCGGTTTACGAAAACCTCGTTGTATTTCCACGTTCCCGATCTAATAAGAGAGATTGCTTCGTCTGCCCACTTTACTATTTTCTCATTTTCCCGTTATTATTTTATATCGTTGTAGTCATAGCACTAAAAATTGGAGCCATCTGTGAGGAAATAGAAACATTTCTCTCTTTCAACAGGCTCTAGCGATGGAACCAGCACTCGACGAGCTCCACGACAACCGGACTGATACCTCAATCGACTTAGGGGTCATCGACGACGAGTTGCATCCAAACACTTCAATCGCGAATCCCGACGAACTTGCTGAGCAACAAGACCAACGACATGCTCCACTGCAAGCCGAGCCGCGAGACACTGCCGACCTTCGATGGGCCGCCCGCCGTCAACGTGGAGGTCTCCCTGGCAACCACGCTGCCCCTACAGGCTCTCAAACTCGCACCAACCTACCAACTACCACAAATGCTGCATTGTGTGAACCTAGACGAACCCTGAACGTGGAACCTAACGGAGTCGCAGACAATAAAGAAAGCCTTGACAGTTTGATGCAGACCATCCTCAATCGACTTGACCGACATGAGGAAAAGACGAACGAAAGACTTGATGCCATCACGGCAGCACAGGAAGTCTCCCGAACCCGGCATAGAACTTCAAGGGGTCGAACTACGAGGCGACGTAGCACCGAACCCGCCATCCAACCGCGCCAACCTCCATACCAGGAGCGAACAAGAAACCGCCGACCATCCTCGATCATTGTCGGATCAATCGACGAACGCACACAGAGAAGACAGTTGACTGAAGACAATCCCGACGACACACGCAATCGTGAATTTGAGCAGATGAAGACAACGCTTCACGACATGACTTCTAAAATGCACTGCACGATCAGTTCGGCGCCAGAGTTAGAGAAGGTATTAGAAGAAACCCGACGATCACCCTTTACCTCACGCATATCTGGCGTCTACGTCAAGCATAGCGGGAAGGTAAAGCTACAAAGTTACAAAGGAAATTCTGATCCGCAAGATTCCTGACCACCTTTAACCACGTAGTAGTTCGCACACACTTCTCTCCAGAGAAACAAGACGCAAGTAGCTGCCAGTTATTCGTCGAACACCTAAGCGGTCCCACACTAAATTGGTTCTCCAGGCTCAAAGCCAACTCAATCGACAACTTCGACCAACTGTCCAAGGCGTTCTTGAAGCATTATTCAATGTACATTGAAAAGGGCACGTCAAATTCTGACTTATGGACCATGACACAAGGAGCGAAAGAACCTCTACGCACATTCATGGAACGTATCATAGCTGTCATCTCCGACGTGGTCGTACCCGACGATGCCGCTGTCGCCGCTTTACAGAATGCCCTATGGCACGACTCTCGGTTCCGTGAAGATTTGATGCTTAACCAACCAGCAACACTGGAAGACGCACTTCACCGCGTTGGCAGGCACATCGCAATCAAAGAAGACAAAGCAGTCCACACGAAACGTCACACCGTCACCAAACCGATGATCCCGAAGGAAAAATCAAAGGACGAGTACGTTGAACCTCGTCAACACTACGACCAGCAATACAAAGAAACCATTGGAAAGTAGGCGTCAGCATACCAAGTTAGCAGCCCGGACGCCCGACCTAAAGGATGGAACAAGTATTATCATAACAACGAAATCAAGGACTCCGAGCTATTTTGCGATTTCCACAAATGCCCTGGCAACACTACCAACGTTTGTCGTTCAATGCAGGCTATACTTCTCTCAAAATACAAAAAAGGTGACGTAAGAATTGATCCGCCCAAGTCCGCTGCTCGTGATCGTCGTACTGACAATTTTCAAGGCCGTAGCAACAACAGACGTCGATCCGAAAACACTCGAGACAGCGAACCAAAACGCGCCAGGGATGAGACAAGGGAGGAAGACGTCGTAGTAGATCCAAGACGCCGAATCAACATGATTATAGGAGGCTTAACTTCGTGTCGTGATTCTGTGCGATCAATCAAGGACTACATGCACCAAGCTGAAATGCAAAAGAATTACCCAAGGAGAGATAAATCAGCACATCAAAACTCGAAAGAAATAGTATTCACTGAAGACGATGCTGACAGACTTCCGGAAGTTCATAATGATCCGCTTGTGGTTGAAGTGATCATCGGAGCGAACGCGGTGACACGAGTTTTGATTGACGCCGGGAGCTCCGTAAATGTCTTGTTCAAAGACGTTCTGCAGAAGATGCAAATCAACCTCCGCAACGTAAAACCCGAGACTCAAAAGCTGACCGGCTTTGATGGAGACTCGCTTATGACCGTTGGCAACATCACATTGCCGATCTATGCAGGGGGCGTTATAGCATGGGTGAACTTTGTAGTCGTCGATAGGCCCATGGTTTACAATGTCATCCACGGAACCCCATGGTTGCACAAGATGAAAGCAGTCGTCTCAACTTATCACCAGTGTGTGAAGTTTCTTTTGCCTCGAGGAATTCAAACAATACGCAGTAACCAACACGCAACTCATACATGCTTCCTTGTCGACCGAAAAATGCGAAGTGCTAAGAACTTATAACAGCTAAAGAAGGGAGATGCAGAGCTCGACAACGCCATGACTTACGATCACGCTCCCAAAAGTTGCAACACCATCCAAGTCAACATTGACGAGAACAATCCCGAGCGTTGTATCAATATCGGTGCTGAATTAAGTCAAAACATGAAGGACGAGCTCGTCCAATTCCTCCGTCAAAATGTGGCCACTTTCGCGTGGTCAATTGAAGATATGACAGGTATCAATCCAGTAATCACTAGCCACAAACTAAACGTTGACCCGACTTACAAACTAGTCAAGCAGAAACGTCGCAAGCTTGGTCTGACCGAGCAAACGCTATAAACGAAGAAGTCGACAAACTCCTCGACGCTGGTTCAATAGTTGAAGTAAAGTACCCAGACTTGTTAGCCAGTCCTGTAGTGGTCAAGAAAAAGAACGGGAAATAGCGGATATGCATAGAATTTACCGATCTCCATAAAGCGTGCCCTAAAGATATTTTTCCTCTTCCTTATATCGATAAGCTCGTCAAAGCAACAGCCGGGAACGAACTATTATCTTTCATGGATGCATTTTTTGGTTATAACCAGATCCTTATGCACAAAGACGATCGCGAGAAGACGGTATTGATCACAGACAGAGGTACTTACTGCTATAAGGTCATGCCGTTCGGACTCAAAAACGCAGGAGCAACGTATCAACGCCTAGTAAACCAGATGTTTGCTAGTCAGCTCGGCAAAACCATGGAAGTTTATATCGATGACATGCTCGTCAAATCACCCCGCTCAGAAGAACACATCAGCCACCAGCGAGAGTGTTTCGCTGTCCTCAACAAATACAACATGAAGCTAAATCCAGCAAAGTGTACATTCGGAGTAACATCAGGCGAGTTCCTCGGATATCTCGTTTCATATCAAGATCAACCGATAAATGTCTTCTGTTTAATCAGTTCCTACGTTCAAACAAACATTTCGAGTAGGACGATAGGTGTGAAGCCGCCTTCAAAGAGCTCAAACAATATCTTTCAACTCTGCCGGTCTTAGCAAAACCAGACGAAGATGAACGCTATATCTTTACATCTCCGTCTCCAGCTCAGCTATTAGTGGTGTGCTCGTCAAATAAGACTGAGGAGAGCAACGACCGATATTCTACGTGAGCAAAACACACGATGGAGCCGAACTACAATACCCAACCCTGGAAAACTCGCCTTTGCAGTCGCTATATCCGCACGAAAGCTGCGTCCCTACTTCCAGTCACACACCATTGCGGTTCTAACAAACCAACCGTTGCGTACAAATTTTTATAGTCCAAGCCAACCCGGAAGACTTACTAAGTGGGCCATGAAACTAAGTGAGTATGATATCGAGTACAAAAATCCTGTCTGATTTCCTCGTCGAACTCTCTATCAAACTCTCCCAAAGCATCCCGACAATGGAAAAATGGGTTTTGCACGTAGATGGAGCATCTTCAAAACTAGGCTCTGGAATTGGCATACGATTACAATCACAAACCAAAGAAGTACTCAAACAATCCTTCAGCTTAGCCTTCCAAGAGTCAAACAACGAGGCTGAGTACGAAGCACTCATCGCCGTGTTACGTCTTGCTAAAGGAATCAGAGCAAAACGAATTCAAGCATACTGTGACTCCCAACTTGTTGCAAATCATTTCAGCGGAGACTACGAGATGAAGAACGAGCGAATGGATTCTTACCTGAAGATAGTCCGAGAACTGTCAACAAACTTCGAGATCTTCGAGCTCGAGAATATCCCAAGAAGTGACAATGCACCTGCGGACGCATTAGCCACACTAGCGTCAACTTCGAAAAGTCAAGCATTGACGTCACTGAGCCACCCATAGTCAAGCCACCTGCAAGAACGTTTGTTGTTTCTGATGATACTCCCGCTGACAAAGATCTAACTACAGCAGATAACTCAACAACAGATAACTAGATTAACGACATCCGCAACTATATCGCTGACGGCATAGTACCTCCAGACAAATAGGCAGCACGACGTTTGCGAACTCGAAGTGCCCTCTATACGCTTATAAAAGATAGTCTGTTTCGAAGAAGCGATACAGGAGTTTTACTCACTTGCATTCAAGGCGACGAAAACATCCAAGTCATGAGAGAAGTACACGAAGGCGACGGAGGCAACCACTCAGGAGGACAAACTCTAGCACTCAAAATTCGGAAACATGGCCACTACTGGCCGACCATGATCTCAGATTGCGACAAGTTTTTCGCTCGTTGAAAGAAGTGCCAGCGCCAGCGCCATGCTCCTATAATCCATAGGCCAACTGAAATTCTCTCAACTGCTACGGCACCGTATCCTTTCATGAGGTGGGCGATGGACATTGTCGGACCACTTCCGACATCTAGGCAAAAGAAGTAAATCCTCTTAATGACGGATTACTTTACTAAGTGGGTCGAAGCTGAAGCGTACGCTCAAGTCCGGTCTAACGAAGTACACAAATTTGTATGGAAAAACATAATATGTAGGCACGGGCTCCCTTACGAGATTCTCATTGACAACGGCACCCAATTTACATCGCTCCAGTTTGAGTTATTCTGCGCTCGGTTGAAAATTCGCCTAAGTAAATCAACGCCACGTTATCCTCAAAGCAACGGCCAAGCCGAGGCAACCAACAAAACCATCATCGATGGACTTAAGAAACGAATGGAAGAAAGGAAGGGAGCATGGGTCGACGAATTGGATGGTGTCCTTAGGTCGCACAGAACTACCCCACGTCGAGCGACTGGACGAACACCATTCTCTCTAGCTTACGGGTTAGAATCAATGGCTCTGTCAGAAGTCGGCATCCCAACAATCCATTGAACAATGCTCGTCCATAATCCAGAGCTCAACGATCAACTCCTCCTTGAGAATCTTGATACTATAGAAGAAAAACGAGATAAAGCCCTGCTCCGAATCCAAAGCTATCAAAACACCGCAACCAAACTCTACAACAAGACAGTGCGGAGCAGACACTTCACAAAAGGAGATCTTATCTTAAGGAAAGTCTTTGGAAACACCGCCGAAGAAAACGCTGGAAAAATGGGGGATCGATAGGAAGGACCATACATCATTACGAAGATCGTCAAACCCGACGTCTACGAACTTTCAACAATAAGAGGAACACTAATCCCCCGCTCGTGGAACTCCCTCCATTTAAAGTGATATTACTACTGAGGCCCAAAGCTCAAAGACTAAAAATCACCGAAACGGCCTGGCAACGCGATTGAAGAACGACGAAACCGCCAAAAAAAAAAAAAAAAAAACTCGCATAGCCGAGCCTCTTCTTTGTAACACGAACTACGGTTGGCTTTATCCTTGCAAAGGGTACGTAGGCAGCCTCTCACAAGGCACAACTATATCTAATAAAAAAAAAAAAATTCACTCATTTGCCCGAAACATTTGCAACAGTTAAATAACTCGCTTGCTCGAAACCTTCGCAAACTCAGCTCTTGCTATTTTACATTGTCTCCCTGGCCAGTTGACGATTTTATACGCGTTCCCGCATGAATGCAGTGGTGCTTGTTGAGCGAAGGTGAAAACTCCGTTACGCTGAGCAAACTTAACCCAGCCGCGCTGAACGGACTTATAAACCCCGTCTCGATCGAAATAATCCACGTCTTTATTTAAGTAAGCCAAAAACTTACACTTAAGGACTTAAACCCGAGTCCGTCTCGCAAATAGCTGACAGGCGGCCGGACAATATAAGTCGTGCTCTGGCTTGCACGTTCGCGACGATCTTGAAGCACCTACAGGGTAAGCCAGCAACACGCTTGCACCTAAGTATAGCAAGCCCGTCTTGCATACTTGTTACATATCAAACTCTGATTTTTGGTTCAAGTATATACAGGATAAGTCAAGAGACGTCTTGCGCCATAATATGCTTCAAAAACAAGTTTAAACGCCAAGGAAAACCTCGCAGGACCTTGTCCATTAGCCGAGGAAAATTTTGCATGAAGAAACAAAGCCGAGCTTTGGCTCGCACGAAAACACATATGAACTAAGACCGGTCTTAGATTTTGAAGAAATCATAAGATAAAAAACTCGATTCATGCTGACTCATGCTTGCAAAACCCGAGCTATACCTCGTAAAAGCCAAGCTTCGCCTCGCAAAATACGAACTCAGTCTCGCATTTTTAATCAAAAACCAAGCTTCACCTCGTGATTCTTAATCAAAAGCCGAGCTCGGCCTCGCACTTATTCAAAAACCTAGCTCAGTCTCATACTTAATCAGAAAATAAAAAAAGAAACGAAAGGCAATCTAGAGTCTGAAAGAATTCTGAATTAAATGATGAAAAGTTCGAACAAATCAAGAAGAGATCTGAAACATCAACGTGAGAAAAGGTCTAAAACGTCAACTTCTAATCTCAAATGGCAAAAAAAAAAGAAACAACTATCAAAGTCTCTAGCTATCGGAACGACGGCGACCAGGTCCATCCTTGACACGACTAGACGGTTCTGAGACCGCGAGGCACCCATTGAAGAACCGTGACCAAGAGGCGTAGGCTCCTTGAGATCACCCTCCTCCAAATCAATGATACTCATCTCGGTAATCTTATTCTCCCACAACTTCTTGTCTGCCTCCAACTTCTGAAGCTTCTCTTCGGGAACAACGACCCCCTGCTTGATCAACTCACAAAGGCAGTCCAGCGTTCCCGAAATCTGGCTGAAAGTTAAAAGAGGGACTTTCACTGCATCATTATCTATGGCATACTTCCTCAACCTCTCGACGCGAGCACGGTACACACCTTGCTCACGGGTTCTTCCTTTCTCTGATGTGATAGACTCGTCTCGAGCTTTTCTCAACCTCATCATCTCGGAGTCATGCTTATTCTGCAGTGCCGCTAACTTTGCCTCACAGTCACCAAGTGAAGTCGTTAGTAACGAGACCTGCTCACCCAGAGTAGCCGCCTTCTCCTTTTTGGCTGAAAGTTTTTGCAGACAAAGCCTCTTTGGCTGTATCAGAGTGCGCATCTGGCTCATCAGGACGGCAACGACGCTCGTACAAAGCAGCAAGACGATTCGTCGCAGAGAAGTTCTGAAAGATAACTAAGTAAATTCACAAAGCCTCACAGAGCAAGAGTAATAAAAAAAATCATCAAGCAAAAATAACAAACCTGACACAACCGCTGAGCCCAATCTCGGTACGCGTCAGCCTCCACAAGATTAAGAAGGAGAGAAGGATCAGCAGGAACTCCAAGAATTGGGCGAACAAAATCATAACAATCCCCGAGATCGTCGACGAGAGGCGTGTCACGAGATCTATAGCGAAACACAAAGCCATGAACGGGGGAGCCATGAAAAGAGACCTGGTCCTCTTGCGTAGACTTCTTGGCAGCAACTGCATTATGATCTGGTGTCTCGCTGCGCGGCGGCCTTTTCCCTGCACGAGTTAAGCCTTCCTTGGCTTCCTCACCGGTCGGCAACAGCTGGTGCAAGTTCAGCAGCCTCCAGGGCTCCGTCACAAGGATCACTTGCAACTCCTGCTGGAGGCGGCCCAGTGATATCCCGAGAAGCGCCTTCAGTCTGAGAGCTCGGCGAAGCACGACTTTTCCTTAGCTCATCGGCATATCTTGAAAGCTAGCAAGAAACTTTTCCCATCCTTGCTCTAAACGGCAAATCTAGAAAAACAACCCAAAGAGAGAGTAAGGAGTCAGCCCGCGAGGTGTTTTAAGATAACTAAAAAAGAATTAGACATACCAGAGTAGACAGAGTCCTGTTGAGCGAGAACAGTAAGTACGTCAGGCCACCACAAAGCACCTCTCTGCCGGATCTTTTTGACGTTCTCGAAATTATTGTCCGAACATTTACGCAAGCAGACAGGTGAAACTGCAAAACATGGAAACAAAAAATGTTAAAAGCTGATACTGGTGCATAAAGCTCGTGGCAAAGCAATAAAAAATAGCGACGTTGTATTTTGACATATTCCATTCAGCCCTATATGTCATATCGGGTCTCTCTACAGACAGCTCACTAATTTTGAAAGAAATAGTGACGCTGCCAATCCCGAATTCTTAACCGAGCACCAGCAACAATCTTTATGGATGGCTTTGAACTGGCATAAAAAAAGTCGGGACTTTCTTTCACTCTCCGGAAGATAGTCGTGTCCTCTAGGAAGTTGACGTCGATATCCGCACCATTGTCAGCAGTCAGAATCGTAAGGGTCACCGCATTACGAATCGTGGCAACAGTAAGCTGCGAGATTGCAATCTTCCGACGAAGACAATACCACGTCAAAAAATTGGGGAGCGGAAAGCGAAGCCCACACTCAGTAAAAAACGATTCGTACAGACATATGTACCCCCTCGGCGGAGTCCAAGGGCAACAATCCCTCTTAGGAACCATGAACTCAAGCCCGTCTGGCGCACCGCTTCTAGGAACACATCATCTAGAGACACTGAGGGAACCTTCGAGGGTCCACAGTCCGGCGGAAATGCGAACCTAGCAGATTCTGCCCGAAGTCCTAGAACGATTCCCCGATTCTCGATAAGGCCGTTAGCCACCATTTCATCCACTCCTTCCACCAAAGAACCAGCTACTACATGCGTGGAATTTGACGACTCGCTCTCATGACTCTCCGACAGCGCTCGTTGTCACGACTCTCTGACTCGCTATTGCGACTCTCCGGCTCGCTATCATTACTCTCTGACACTTCATAATACTCCAAACCGCTCATGAAAGGCTCGTCGCTCAAATAATATGGAGAACTTGCCATCATTAACACTGACATGCCTCGCTGAGCTTGCCGTTGCTGCGCCGCGTCGCCGAGTCGCTGAATCACCGAGTCGCCGGGTCACCGTATCACCGAGTCATCGAGTCACCGAGTCGCCGAGTCACCGAGTCGCCGGGTCACCGTGTTACCGAGTCACCGTGTCACCGAATCGCCAGGTCATCGCGTCAAACCAAGTCCTCCACACCAAAGATTGTCGTATCTAACCGAGTAT
Source organism: Crucihimalaya himalaica (assembly GCA_004349715.1). Taxonomy (NCBI): domain Eukaryota; kingdom Viridiplantae; phylum Streptophyta; class Magnoliopsida; order Brassicales; family Brassicaceae; genus Crucihimalaya; species Crucihimalaya himalaica. The sequence goes on from SMJT01000015.1 coordinate 1,002,001, forward strand.
GCCGCCGTGCCGGACCAGACCGAGTAAACACCAACTGCCTCGCCGTCTTCCCAAACACCAACCAATCACCAAGAACCACTCGCCAAACTCTAACGTCTACCCAAAAGTCAATCCTCCCGATTAACTCAAATCAGCCAAAAATAAATAAAAGGAGAAGAAAAATACCTACTCTTTCTTCCTTCCTCCCAACTCCTAAAAAAAAAAACGAAAAAAACGAAAAAGAAGAGAAAGCTATGGGACAAGAAGAAAAAGGACAAATGTAAGAGAGAATAAAAGGGACCAATACCTTTTTGTGATCTTTATTCTCTCTCTTCTCTGGAATGTGAACAATTACCAAAGTGAGAAGTCATATATATAAGGAGGCCTAAGGAGGGTTTATGGAATATCTGCAGAGAATATTCCCTGAAGATAATCTCTGAAGATAAACCCAGAAGATTCACAAAATATTTTTGGATATACACGGATGATTTTCAGATTTTTCGAAGCTTCTAGAAGATTTGCAGAAGTCTCGTATTGGGCCGGCCTGATATATTTAAAGCACTCCTCCGCCGTTTTCGAGCACGCTCTTGCCCACCAGACCAAGGGCGGGCTACTGATGGATATGGGCTAAATCTCTTACCCCACTTTTCAGCCCAACAAGGAAGAAGAAGTCATAAATGCTCGGCCCGACTATTTAAGCCCAAAAGGAAAAAAAAAGAATTTGCGCAAGGAAAACCCTAGGCCACTTCTCCCTATAAATACAAGAGGTCTCCATTGAGAAAATGACCCAGATTGAAAAAGAGAGAATTATTACTAGTTTTCTATGTCGAATTTTACTTAATACCGGTTTACGAAAACCTCGTTGTATTTCCACGTTCCCGATCTAATAAGAGAGATTGCTTCGTTTGCCCACTTTACTATATTCTCATTTTCCCGTTATTATTTTATATCGTTGTAGTCATAGCACTAACAGTAACAATAATGAAAGATTTGTTATGAATATTAAGTATATTATGTGAATGCCCATTAAAAGACGAAGTCTCCTGATGAAGTCTACTCGTGAAGTCTCTAATAGAAGTCTCTTACTAGTTGTTTGGGTCCCCATATGAAGTCTCCACGCGAAATCTGCATTTGAAGTCTCTTTTTCAAACTTTTACTTATATAATTATGGCCAGTTCTTTTTGTATTTTTGTGGTTGTATTTCATTTAACTATCATATATGACAAACTAATTTAATAATATTACAATAATTTCTTTGCTTGTTCCAATGGGTGACAAAAACATTCCTGCAATAGCAGCCGAAAGAGGCAAATTATATACAAGATTTCAAAATATACAGTTAAAACAGAAGTTCAGCGTTCGTCGTATAAGTCCAAACCTTCGTAACTGCGTTTCTCAGTCCCCGTTATGCCGAGCTCATCGTATATTTCTATAGCCAGCTTCTCCCTTATGAACTTGGTGTTCTTATCACACAAGAGGTTTGGAGGAAATGGTATGCCAAGCGCATGAGACTAGATGTACTTTAGGCAATACACTCTACAGTCACCGCTCTGAAATTTTTTAGGAACTGCCGTTTGTGGAACCTGCTCGTATGTGTAGGGAACATAAGGGTGCTTAGCTTTTTGATCCGCAGGAGCAAGAAGGATCATAAGATAAGCCATTATATCGCAAATATGATATACTGCAGCGTCAATCTCCTCATCCTTGCTTACAGTTAGATCGCTATCCCAAGTAATGATGTGTCTCATATGAACCTGAATCATTAACGCAACCCAATGCCTATCCTTGATGTTAAGGGAGGTGTAGATTTCATCCACATCTACACTCCACATCTTGTTAGATCTGCAGAAATCTGGTTGCTCTCCTATGTAGAGATCAAATGCCCCAGAAGGAAGCAATCTGCCTAACCCTTTTTCATCACCAGTCATTTGAAATTATTGGTACTTAGACTTCCATAACGTAGTGAAGATCGAATCAATGAAGCAGATTATGTCGCTCCTAAACCATTCTGGATGCTTCGTGAACCGTTGTCTTAGTAGATTGATTCTAGCATCAATGTGCTGCAGTAAAAAAATAATTAGTTATGGTAAAAGAACCTTACAATTAACGATAAAAAGAAAACAGAAGTCTCCATATGAAGTCTGAGAGTGAAGTCTCAAACCAAAGTCTGAGAATGAAGTATCGAAATACAGTCCAGAATGAAGTTTATACTTCACTGTCAGACTTCAGTCTCAGACTTCACCCTCCGACTTCACTTTGAGACTTCACTTTGAGACTTCACTATGAGACTTCACTCTAAGACTTATTCAACGAAGTCTCACCTTGTCCCAAAGCCATTTGGTGAGAGACTGCAACGTGCGGTACTAGAATGTGCTTGAGTCTTGCTCGGGGTTCCTCTTCTTCGTCTCTCTGTAAAATGTTGTCACACACACATTCAAAATCATGTCACCAATAACTAGGTTTAAAACTCTTAAATAGTGCAACTTACGGGCAAGTCTCCAAGAAGGCAATCAACTTATTTTTTTGGTCCTTGTCGATAGAACCAAAAGGGTTATAGCCACTGCCGCATGCAACCAGCATAGCCGAAAGTATAGTCTCCGTACCATGAGCGATTTTGCTTTCTCCTTCAAGCTCTGTTTTGCTCTTTTTTCTTTATCAAACTCCATATCTACATCTTTGGGCTTATCCACCATCACAACACTTGACTCACTGTCCTGGTGAGGGTGTGCATCAATACAGCTGGCAAAGTCTACACGCTGACACCAAGTCTTCATAGCCTCGTCCACCCGCCACATCGACTCCAAGCTTTACCCAAAACTCTCTCATCTCATCAATGATCTCAGCCTAAGACTCCAAAGTCAAAAAATATTAAACATAATAGAAGTTAAGCCAAGTGATGTGTTCAAACTCGTTTATAGAGAATCTGACTGGGACTTCACCAACTAGACTCCAAATTTCATGCTTCTTGAAGCATACAAGTTGGAAACCGACCATATAGTGGACAACCCTCGATGCCCATGCAATCTGTTGCTCGTGGTACATTAGAAAGACACCCAGAGGGGAAGTCCAAATCCATTCCCATTCAGCTAGAGTTAGTGCATGCTTGACAGCTTCAAGAAGCTTAGGTGTTCCGCTGTAGTAGCCTATACTTTTTTCAGGTTGCGGCTCAGTGTCTTTGGTGAAATGCCTGGGTGGAAACTCTGGCATATGGTGAAAATCAAACTTAGGTTCATATTCAGTTAATTCGCGCAAAAGAGCCATATAAAAAACCTATGTCACAGAAAAAAAAAAGGAAAGTTAGATAACTGTGAAGTGTACGAGACTTCGCTGGTGAAGTCTTCATATACACTTTCCTTATGAAGTCTATGTAGCAGACTTCCCTTATGAATAGACGGTTGTGATTCTCAGATCTGCGAATTAAATAAAAGATGGGATTAAATACAGAAAAAAAAAAAAGAAGAAACAGTTCATAGAAAGAGTAGAGAGAGAGTGTCGTCGCAGAGAGAGTGTCGTCGTATGGTGATTTTCCGGCGAGAATTACTAGTCCACGGCGATGGTTCAGTGAAGGAGTGAAGAGTCGGCTTTTAGTCGACGGCGACTGCGAGCAAACCCTGAAAGATATAGGTTGTGGTTTTCCCGCAGGGAAGAAGAATATCGATAACTTATGATGGCGATGATCGTAAGAGACGAGATAGAGTGTCGGCGTTTAGAGATTTTCGGCAACGTTTGGTGATTCGGAGGAGAAAGAGAGCGGTGGAGATTTTTTAATTTTTTTTACCTAGATTAATTATTGCAATTTTAGTTTTATCTTGTTTACTAAATGTAAATATTTTTTTTTGCCCCCCCCCCCCAAATTTTTAACCTAAAATTTTTTTTCAGTTTTCAAAATTTTTTGAAAGTTTTCGAAATTAGACTTCTACAATGAAGTCTGATAAATCGGATACTTCACATACGAAGCCTATTAGCGAACTTCGCCAAAGAAGTCTCTCGGAGAAGTCTGCATGTGAAATATGCGCATGAAGTCTATAGTCTGTCATTTTAAGACTTCATTTGGAGACTTCGCTTACAGGCTCCGTATATAGACATCACTGAAGAAGTCTGTAACCCTTAAAACAAAACATTAAAGAACCAGAAACACTACATTTTTTTTAAAGTCACATCCTTAAAATACGTCCATCTTTTCAGTTTCCCATCTATTAATCATTCCACCTCCATAGACGAATCGTTTCTTCACTGTTTTTATCTCAGCAACACAAAACTCAAAACAACAAAAAAAAAACCCGATGGATGCTTACAACCTTCTAACTGAAGCAAATGAAGGAGCCAATTGAAGTAAAACATATTGGTGTTTTAAAGTCAAGATTATCTGCGCCTACTCTTACTCCGTTCTCAATGAAGGTCCCTACTGGTCCTACGTATTAGTAAATGAAGTGGTAAGAGATATTCACTTAGGTTTTATGTTTTTACATGTAGATATGCAGTCACATGGATCTGACAATACAATACTTTGGTGATGCTTTTTCTTATGTGGGGAACTAAGATGAAGTTGATGATTACTCCATTACATGTGCCAACGTTCTCTGGATTAGAGAAGTATGAAGGGCACTGGATTGAAATACATAAAGTAGCAATACGGTCAGGATTTGCAGGGTTCCGTGCAACAAACTCTCACTTCGTACTTACAATTCAGTCTACAAATAATGGAGTCATAAAAATGATCCTTTGAACGACAAGCACTACTTGGATTTTTTAAGTTTGACCCAAATCAGTGACATCAAAACCAAAACAAAAGTTGCAATAGGTATGCATGCAAATTTGTTAAACCATAATTTATATGCATGTAACTTTATTTAAAAGAAGGAGAACACTTATGATGTAGATAATATGGGCATGATATGCAACACATGCACCCTTCAAGAGAGTCCACATGGCAATACACATACAAAGAGTGTGTTTCACATCAAAGATGACATGTAAGTTTAAACCAAACAATAATAACACCATGACAAAACTGAAACTATTGTAATTTACAACCACATTTTATTAATCATAATAGAGACAATATGTTAAAGTGTGTGGTAACCGGCGAACACGCTTAAAACTTCTGGAATGGCTTTAGGACCAGGAGGGTGGAGCGGTGATCGTGGTGCTTAAATTATGGAGGATCAATCCGTTCGCGCGTAAGTGTGTTAATCACTAAAGTTTAACATATTGTAATAGATTTCGAAAATACTAATCTAATTCATACAGGTGGTGATGATGACACTTGGCTGGAAACTGAAGAAGGCTTATCAGATATTTTGTTCAACCCAGCGATTGAAGAGGTTGAAGATTTGAAAGACGACTTCGTGATGTTTGATATGATAGCTGCAAGAGACAGGGCAATTGTCCCTAGATAAGAAATTTATCTATCTAAATCTCTGTTAAAGAACCTAAGTTTCAATTATTTTAAACTTTGTTTTAGATATATTTGAATTTCAGACTTCTACAAAGAAGTCTACGATAACAAAATCTTATAGACTTCACACGCGAAGTCTACCGTGAGACTTTACCCGAGTTTACCCGAGACTCGAGAAGTCTGTAAGCCCTAAACTCTAAAATTCGAATGATTTTTTCACTTTTTGTTAACAAATACTAACATTTGACATCAAAATGGTATAATATATTCAAAATCTAACAACTATACGAAGGATCGCCATTTTATATCAAAAACATATGAAACTAAGTCTAACCCTAAAGATCTATGCATGGATTCTTACTCATTGGCAACCTCTAACCTATATGTCTCACATGGTTTACATCAAATGGCTTAGTTTTATGAAATTTTATTTTTAAACCTATTCGCTTTGATTTAAAATAATTTATCTTTCAAAAATTTTGATCGAAATATTTTTTTATCATTTTTTAATTTAAATTTCACATTTAATTACTGTTCCAGACTTCATGGTCGAATTCTGAACCGTAATTAAACCTTAGATTTAAATTAGAAAAATAATAAAAAATAATTTCAATGCAATTTTTTCTAAAGAAAATAAGATTATCCAAATATGAACTTTATAAATTAAAATTTCAGAAACTATCATAAAATTAAAGAATGTAAGGTTGATTATGTTCTAGAAAACCATTAACAGTCGCAGACTTCCCTAGCGAAGTCTATTAATTTTTGAATTTTTCCAATTTTTCCAATTTTTTCGCGAAAAATTTTGAAATTTTAGATTTATTTGAATTTCAGACTTCTTTGTAGAAGTTTACGCTAACAAAATGTTACAGACTTCACACACAAAGTCTACTGTGAGACTTCAACCGAGACTCGAGAAGTCTATAAGCCCTAAACTCTAAAATTCGAATGTTTTTTCACTTTTTGTTAACAAATACTAACATTTGACATCAAAATAGTATCATATATATTCAAAATCTAACAACTATACGAAAGATCGCCATTTTATATCAAAAACATATCAAACTAAGTCTAACCCTAAAGATATATGCATGAATTCTTACCCATTGGCAACCTCTAACCTATATGCCTCACATGGTTTACATCAAATGGCTTAGTTTTTTGAAATTTTATTTTTAAACATATTCGCTTTAATTTAAAATAATTTATCTTTCAAAAATTTTGACCAAAATATTTTTTTATCATTTTTTAATTTAAATTTCACATTTAGTTACGGTTCCAGACTTCATGGTCGAAGTCTGAACCGTAATTAAACCTTAGATTTAAATTTAAAAAATAATAATAAATAATTTCAATGCAATTTTTTTAAAAGAAAATAAGATTATCCAAATATGAACTTTATAAATTAAAATTTTAGAAACTTTCATAAAATTAAAGAACGTAAGGTTGATTATGTTCTAGAAAACCATTAACAGTCGCAGACTTCCCTAGCGAAGTCTATTATTTTTTGAATTTTTCCAATTTTTCTAATTTTTTCGCAAAAAAATTTAAAATTTTAGATTTATTTGAATTTCAGAAGTAGAAGTCTACGCTAACAAAATATTACAGACTTCGCACACGAAGTCTACTATGAGACTTCACCCGAGACTCGAGAAGTCTGTAAGCCATAAACTCTAAAATTCGAATGTTTTTTTAACTTTTTGTTAACAAATACTAACATTTGACATCAAAATAGTATAATATATCCAATATCTAACAACTATACAAAGAATCGCCATTTATATCAAAAACATATCAAAGTAAGTCTAACTCTAAAGATATATGCATGGATTCTTACCCATTGGCATCCTCTAACCTATATGCCTCACATGGTTTACATCAAATGGCTTAGTTTTATGGAAATTTATTTTTAAACCTATTTTATTTTTGCACTTTGACAAGGTATTCTCAAAATCATTTTCTATGATTCTAGAAAAACTAATTAAAGAGTATACAAAACTCTCTAGTAATCATTTGATATCCTTAGGGGGTGTTATTGGATGTGAACTTTAAAAGAGTTTTGATTAGTTTTTCTAGAATCATAGAAAATAATTTTGAGAATATCTTGTCAAAGTGCAATACTTTGAATGTTTAGATTTTGTGAAGGAAAATGTGTAGAATCCATAAACCAATAACATAATATTTTAATTCAATGACAAAATGAGATTCTTTCATAATAATTGAATAACATAAGATTTTTATTGAGTTTATAAATCTATGAATCTAATAACTCTAGACTTATAAAAATTTTAGAGTATGTTTTACAAATATATAAACCAATAACGGCAAACTTTAATGGAGTTTTGAAAAATCTTAATTGAATAACACTAGAATCTTAACAACATCTAAATCTTTATAACTCTCTCTAAATACACAAACCAATAACAACCCTTTAATTTATCTATTTTCTATATATTTTTTAAGTCATCAAAACTCTTTTAAAGTTAACATCCAATAACACCCCCTTATTTTGTGTTTATCCATGGAAAATCACAAACAAATTTTCACGTTATGTGATGTATACGTCGATCGATGCTATTGGTTTGGTGAGCTACATTTCCTTGCTCTCTATTTTGATTGTTTTAAAACGTTATACGTGTCTAGAAGGCTAAGAACACTTAATAGTGTCACTAAGTGTTTGATGGTTATGTTGTCATGAACTATGTATATAACTATTGTTGAGTTATGGTGATGGTCACACAAAAAAAAAAAAGACAAAACAAAACAAAAAACAGCAATAACAACCAACATGATTTTCACATGAAAAAAAAAAAGTTAAACAAGTTGGCAATTATGTCACGAACTGTGTTTAAATAAAAATATGTTTTTTTTTTGTCGATGTTGTTCTATAACTTCTATTATACGTTTATGTTTTTGGTATACCAAAGACCAGAATGAGTTGATCGCTTTTATAACACGAGCACACCACTGAGGTGACTTTAGTTAGTAGTACCCTTTTTTCTTACATGAGTTCTAATCAACGGAAAAAAAAAAAAGTAATCGAATCAATCAATTCCGACAGGAGAAAACGACGTCTTCCATGGAACAAGGCTTTTTGCATTTGTTTATGTCATTGGACATTTCTATTTTGATTAGAAGCTATTGGGCGGTTTAGTGGTGTTCCACTGTTACTTGTTAACGAGAGGACAAACTCTCTCACACTCTCTTGGTCTACAAACTGACCCATTTACTTTTCTTTGTGTACTCTTCACCTTTTTGTGGATGAGATTGATCTCAAACTTGGATTTATCCTGTAAAAAGTTAGGTCCATGGCTTAAATCGCAAGTACTAAAACAATAGTTGGACGGCCGGGGACATTAGTACAATAGTTTCTCTGGATTATTATATGGTCACAAGTCCAGTTCTTGAATTTATATATATAGAAAAGTTTAATTGTAAGAAAAGTTGTGAATCCGTGTTAAGATATGGCTAGTAACACAAATGTACGCGAATCAGAAGCGTAAGTATAGCTAGTAACACAAAAACATCACTAGCACAAAGTCACAAACTATTAAACTCCATGTCATGCGATAAAAGAAAATAGCATGGGGAGAAAAAGAAAAAGTATGAAGATGTAAGGGAGAACGATGGAGATGGAGGGAATAACTAAGGAAAAGTCTTCATCTGAGTACAAATATGATATGATATATCACATGGCAAAACAATCATTTTTCTGCAGGAGATAGTGATAGTGTGATAAATAAATAAATAAAAAGTATTTTAAAAAGTTAAAAAATGAATTTACCTTTAGTTACTGTTTCTGAAACTGACTCATGTCTGAACACGAATCTGAATCCCCGTGTCTTGATCGTCGACATATAAATCCACGCATGAAAGTCAAAGAAATATACGTATCTAGTATATGTATATCAGGATATGTCTGATGTCAAAAAAAAAAAAAAAAAAAAGAAATATCAGAATATGTCCGTTTATTTCATTCACACACTCATATATATATACATGTGAATAATATACACATTTTTTAACAAAAATAATTAGAATAATAATAATATGCACATTCAGCTAGATCCGTGTTACTTAGCCTAATTGATTCCTTTTAGAGTTGTCGTCACTTGTTCCAAGCAAAATTGATGTAACTAGTATATGAAAGCTTTAAGAAAAATGAGAGAATGATAAAAATATAATGGTGCAAATGCAATAGTGGTATTGTTGTCGAATTCACTAATTTTTTCCATTTTCCATTAACAATAAATGAGTAGTATCGATGCAATAAATTGTTACCAATCAAAACTAAAAAAAATGGTAGAAAACAGTTATTGCCATCCGAGAAAAAGTTTACGGTGTTGTTGGTAATTTTAAAATATTATTTATCAACAAAATTTATGAAACAGGATTGGGATAAATGTTAAAACTATTTACTAAACATTTTTGTATACAATGTAAGTTGATATTTATCGGTGTGTAATAAATACGTTTTCAGCTTATAAACTCTAATTGGTTTGTTTCCGATTATACAAATTTTTTTTTGCTTGTTTCCGAATACTCCCTCTATTTCATTTTATATGTAGTTTAAGAATTTTGCACACTAATTAATGCATCAAATAAAATATTTTTTATAATCTTATTTTTTATCATTTATTTTAATCTTTAACAAATCTTTTGACTAACATTAATTGGATAATATAAGAATAAAATAATAAAATAATGGCATTTTTTATTTTGGAAAATGAGAAAACACTTATTTTGCAACAAAAAAAAATTTTTAAACTACATTTTAAAAAATGAAACAGATGGAGTATATTATTCACAAGAACATTTTTAAATTTTCAGTATACCCAAAAGGCCAAAACTATATACAGTATCTTTAGATACATGAATATCTAAGCTTTTGGTTTAACTTATTTGGGTATCGTACTCAATCTAATTGTTTTTAGAAATCGTTATCAATCTAAATTATCGAAAAGAAAAGATAATTTTTTTTTTTTGTTTGGACAAGATGAGTTGATTTGTATGTAATATATGTGGTTGTTAGTTCGCCGCCAAATGACATAAAATAAAAAAAGGACCGACTTTAAAAAGAGATTCCCTATGAAGACATGTGCCTAAATAAAGCTACTAAAGTTTGATGTTTTTAGCCATTGATACTAATTATTTAAACATTTTCTCAAGTCGACAGACATATAAAATCACTGAACTAATGTAGAATATTAGCAACTTTGCGTTTCTGACCAGTGACTAGTGTGTGTAATCAAACAACCAATTATTAGCCTACATTCCTATGATTCTATTAGAAAGTAGGAACTGTCGACAAGAAAATTTATTCTTTTGAATATCAAAATTCAATATTAATATTGCATCATAATGCACACAAAATTGGTCATGAATCAATGTACACACCCTTATTTCCTATCCTGCTAACAATGAGATGATTTTATTTAATATGATTGAAATGGTTGGTCGAAGTTAGCTAGCACATTAAGCAATTAAGGGATATCATTATGAACATACATCTTTAGGCAGAAACTAAAACTCTTGTGAATAATGAGGCCACATGCATGCAGGTGGAGCAAGATCAAGTTAAGGAGAGTTAGGTAGATAGGAGCAAGAGCTAGGGATATATATTCCTTATTCAATATCTTCAAAAATATCCTTGGACCTCCCATGAAAAGAAAATTACAAGTCAAATTACACATATGCATAAGTATATACATACAAACAAACATACACACACATACATGCATGTCTCCATAGACATATATACAGACGAAGATATCCTAATCATTTCCATCACATCTCAACCACTCTCTCTTTATACTTCTCCGCCGCTGATTCTCTCAAAGAGTGATGATGACTTATCAACCCTCGTTGACCATTCAACCTCTCCGCCCACCATAAGCCGACGACGTCGTTTCACCACCAAGACAACTAGCGTATCTCATGAGATCAGCATTTGTCTCCTCTAGCTCCCTTTGCAACCTCAAGACCTGTCTTTGGAGCACCGAGATCGCCCCAACGCAGCCATATACTGGATCTTTAAGCCGTGCCTCCGCCTCGTAAGCCAGCGAGTTCACCGCGTCTTCCCGCTGATGCGGGGCCACTTCGTGAAGGATCTTGCTCACATTACTTGCGCCGAATATCCGGTGGACGTTCGCAAACTTTGTAGGTTCCTCTGGCGGAAAATAGGGTGCGAATACGCAGTCTGATGTGCATTTACGCCGGAGGAATTTGCATGCTGCACACGGTGAGTTTGTGTAGTTCGACATTTTTGTTATATGTCCCCTGATTTTTCAGTTACAAAATTGAAACAAAACGATTTATATAATCACATACATATATTTTATTAGGAATTCTCGAAATTATAATATTGATATTAACTTTGATTCACATCTACATTGTAATCCTCAAGAGTCTCTTCTTCTTGTATACATATATCTTTTCAACAATATGTCACGTATATATGTCTACGTACACATTATAAAGATTTACATTTCGAAATTTTGTTTTCTATTTTGTGCTGGTAACTAGCAAAATTTTTGTCTCATCATCAATACAATTGGTTACAAGACGTACGATGTTCTTAGTCTTTTATCCTCAAAATTCATTATTTTCGCAATAATGGTAACTAGAAATAATAGTCTCTTCATCAATATAACTAGTTACGAGACGTATGATGTTTCTATCTTCTTATTCTAAAATTTCATTATTCGTAGTGTTCTTACTGCATTAAAAGAGATGTTACCATATAAAAATATGTATCTCAATTATATCTCAAACAAAAATATAAGTAAATTCAAGACACTTCTTTCTAATCAATAAATTTTACATATTATAAGATAATAGGGACAATGAGACTAATCCATAATCTAAAAATACCTCATATATATGCACAATATCTGAAATCTAAGTTTGGTGAATCTAACCCACGTACAATACGATTAATTATGAAAAGCTAATATAATTAGTTTTTTAGCTACTTTACAAAACATCCGAGAATGTGAAGAAAGTGGATGTTGCTATATTAAATGTGAATTGAAGGTAACTCAAACTGGTTTTGCATTTTATAGTATTGGTTGGCTTATAACAAGAACACAATTTGTTCTTAAAGAATTTGACATTCATTTCAAATGTGAAAGTTTGCATAAGAATTTTTAAGAAGTTGGTGTATGTATATTTTCGTATAATAGATATACTAGACCTGTGACCAAAAAAAAAAAAGATATACTAGACCTAGTTTTTTTTTTTTCAACAACATGACTTTATTTATGTACCATCAAATTTAGTGAAAAACCAATGAAATCGGAAAAAAATTATTGGAAATTGTTGAATAATAATTTTCTTTAAATTCGAAGAAATCAAACACTATTGACCATACATTTTTGTTCTTGGCATTTAGTTCGCCAGATTTCTTGATTTTATCCCCACACCACTCTCTGTCTCTCTGACTCTAGCTAAGTTCTCCACATCTATACAATAAGTATATAGCTAGGTTTAATCTCGAATCTATGAACGAGTTAAATAGCTTTATTACATCTTTAAGGGTCTGTGCATGTTGCAGTATTGTACCTTGACTATATACATATTAGAAGTCACGAAATCCAGATACACGTCAAATTACTTTTTTTTATAAAATTTAAAGGTCGTCCAAATTATAACTTGGAAGTTCAAGATCAGTGACCAAATCTTTAAGATCCAAACTCTCTCAGTTTATATAACCAATCAACATAAAAGTAACGTGTGTATATATATATATATATATATATATATAATGCAAGTGTGTGTGTGTGTGTGAATTGGCTGTGTAGAATGAAATACTTTTGTTCTTACCTTTAAATGGATTGGAGCAACAAGAAAAGGTCCCTTCTTGATATCTTCCTGAAAAGGGTTGATCTTCTTTCTTTCTCTCTTGGGATTCAATAATTAGAAGGGGAAATGAAAAATCCTTAAGAGGATTTGCAATTATTGCGAATTTTTTGTTGTTTTCAGAGAGGAAACCCTAATTGGAGACAAAGAGGAGTCTCTCTAAGGGGAAAGTTAGAAAGATAAAGAGGAGACATGGGTTAGAGATAGAGAGAGACAGAGGCAAAAAGCATTTTTGGTGGTATGAAAAAGAGAAAGAAGTTGAATATAATGAGATTGCAAAAAGACAAATTAGCCTCAATTAATTGAGGGCCTAAAATAGTGAACTAAAAAGGAATAACTCTGACCTTAGTAAATTTTACTCCATTCAATTGCTTTCAGTAAATACATAACATATTTTTTGTTAATTAAATTTGAAAAAAAAAAATCTTTTATTGTGTCTGTGATATATGAGAATTAAAAATATGACAAGATTCACTCAAGTGATAGTAAACCAATACTTCCAAGTTTTCAAAATATGGTACATTCGTCAAGGTGTGACGGAATCAAATTGGAATTAGCCCTTTGGACCATTTTATGAAGAAACTAACGAGGAATAGGCAGAGAAACCTAAATTCGTAAGCTATTATCTATTATCTAAGGAAACGAAATGTTGGTGATTTTGGTAATATGATGCTTTATTAAATGAAAACCAAAACTTGAATAGCTCTTCGACCGATATAGATTCTTATAAGTTCGTGTACAATTTTTTATTATTTACCTCTGACCATTCACGGTTGATTATTCCGTAAAAAAAAAAAAATACTGTTTGTGAAGTCTTTGGTCCACTTTTTAATAGTATATAATTTTGTTTTAATTAAATTTCTGAGGTTTTGGAATACAAACTTACAAAGACATCAGCACTATCGAGGATCTGAGCAAATCCGACATGTGTACTGTCGTTTTGCTTGATTGGATTTAACTGTTAACATATAACCCCTCTTGATTCTACTGTTTCTCTTTCTGAAAATAATTATTAACTTTTACATTTTTAATTAATTAATTACTTGATGTGTTCATTCAAAATTTTGGCGTACCCTGATTGTTGAGCCACATGCTTAAATCCAAATATATTTCTGTAAGTGCATATATTAATAATATAATTTCTGAAAACAACTTCTACTTTACAAAAATAAATTGAAACCAGTATTTTCCACATATTTTAATTTAAACACCATTAAATTTACGTGTTTGTGATATAAGGTTTTAGTTTAATTATTAAAAATATAAAAGGAAATATATTGATAAAAAAAAGTATGGTTTGTTCGATAACTATTTTTGAATGTTGATATTTTATTTCATATAATTGATAAATGTGTGTATATTAGGTTGTGGTTGGATTATGGATCTTATATTTTATAATTAAATTTAGCAAATTACCAATGTACTGTATATGCATAATCTTGCTCAGCTACAACTTCAATCATCCAACCAAATTAGAACTAAAAGATATACCAAACAAAGTATAGTTGATATATATCCTTTTTAATCTAAGTGCTTTAACTTACAAAAATGATAAGTGATGTATACCAATGGATTATTGTTTCCATAAACATATATATGCTTCAAATTCCATAAGTGCAATATTTGGTAGCATGTGCTTAGATTATACCAATGATTAGATAAGATAATCAAATCAATCATTGGCAAGCATTACTTTGCGTTTTTTTATATCGATACTTTACGTATTTCCTGATTAGATTTCAGTATATAAGCATCTATGTATACAAGAAAGTATAAAATAAATACCATTGAAAGAAAAAAGTGAAGAAAATATGAAAAGAAAATACCAATTCAGATCGAAAAAATAAGAAGCACTTGAATACGCATGCATACAAATATCCCATACATATAATTGGGCCTGGCTGTGGCGGATAAAATATAGTAGTCTCTTTTCGTGTATATAAAATAAGCTTAAAATGTGGGTCGACCAAAACATAAAAAAGCCAAATGTAAAGAAGAAGCCAAGATAGTGTGTGCACTAATTAATTATGTATCCATTTAAAAACAATTTCATGTATTTGCATGCACTTAGAGGTCCTAAAACTAGAAGTCGGTATGCTTTGCTAACCAATTGGGGACACTTGGGATAACATCATTTCTTAATCCATTCCGACTTTATCTTTATTTTTTTTCTTATTTAAGCAAGAACATAAAGCTGGTGCATAATCTGGTAAGTTTTTTTTTTTTATCAACAATCTGGTAAATTATATGTATAAGAAAACTAATTAAATGGTTAAAATGTATTAATATATATATAGAAAGAGATATTAAATCCTAGAGAACATTTTTTTTTTTTTGGAATGACTACAAGGTTCCGGGCCTAAATCCATAATTCTTTTAAAGTGAGACCTAGGGTTTCGGCCTAAACCATGTTAATTGAAAAGCAGACTCTTCTAACGTGAATCGAACTCATGACCTCTTATGTCACTACGTTTTTAAGACTTATGGGTTAATCACTAATTCAACTAATAGTTGATTCTAGAGAATATATTTCGTAATTGTTATAACAAAACTATTGGTAAGGAAATTATTTTAGTTAATAAAATTATAAGATATATATGATCGATTAAATATCAAATGAGTCCTATTAACTGCGAAACTTATTAAATTATTACAAAGAGTTATTATTCAGTAATCATAGGTCTGGACTTTGTGGATTGGTTGTTGAAAAAAATGTATAATACGGAAAAATGTTGACGGAATTATTGCAAGTCAAGTGTTTAGTATGGCCACAACAATCATTACATA
Organism: Crucihimalaya himalaica; assembly: GCA_004349715.1. Classification (NCBI taxonomy): domain Eukaryota; kingdom Viridiplantae; phylum Streptophyta; class Magnoliopsida; order Brassicales; family Brassicaceae; genus Crucihimalaya; species Crucihimalaya himalaica. The sequence goes on from SMJT01000015.1 coordinate 1,018,025, forward strand.
TGAACAATTATTTGATCAAATTTTATTTGAGTAATAATGCACCTCTTCTCTTCTTTTGTTTTGGCTGAACACGTCCTTTCTTATTTTATTTTTGTTAAACACCTGTTTTCTTATTACATTATATATATACGTCGAACCCAAGACATACGATTAGTTTTTGTTAGGATATCAATCTCATTGATTACCATTCTAGGAAGGTAGATTGTATTCATGTGATATGATATACACTATAACCTCTATAAATTAATATTCGATATATTAATACTTCGATAGATCAATATATTTTTTCGATCCCAAATTAGTTTTTGGTTCAATTAGTATATCGATAAATTAATAACTCGATAAATTAATAAAATATCATGATCCCAACAGTATTAATTTATTGAGGTTTTACTATATATTATAAGGTTTATGCCATTGAAGTAAATAGAAATCTTCTACAAGTCTGTGTCATGGTATCAGAGTAAAAAAAAAATTAAAATGATATCAAACAAATGAAACACAAAAAAACTCGATCGATTTTCGATGACGAATCCGACTGAAACGATGACCGACCGATCCAACACTTGGAGAACAATCTCTCTGTTTGACCTGACGGCAGCCGACAACCCTGGCGCAGTGATTTCAAAGCCACTGCTTCAAAAACGAAACTGACGAATGGGCCTGCGCATTCAAAACTGCGTTTTGTCCACGAAAGAAGTTTGGCTTCCTTAACGGAACCATCAGGAAACCAGCGACCGATTCTCCAGATTTTAAAGATTGGGAACCTGTCAATGCTCTTTTTGTGTCCTGGATCAAGATGACCATTGAACCATCACTCCTTTCCAATATCTCTCACAGAGAGAACGCCAAAGATCTGTGGGATCACATCAAAAAGAGGTTCTCTGTCACAAGTGGCCCTAAGAATCAACAAATCAAGGAGGATCTAGCAAATTGCAAACAACAAGGCCTCTCGGTGGAAGAGTATTTTGGCAAGCTAACGAAAATATGGGACGGTGTTACTATCGTCCATTACGACGTTGCACCTGTGGGAAGTGCGAGTGCGATCTGGCTATTTTATTGGAGAAAGACAAAGATGAAGATCAAGTTCAACAGTTCTTGTATGGCCTTGATGATCGTTTGTCTCTCGGGGCAGCAGCTCTGCTGCAAATACTGTAATTGACCAGGTCACCTGTCAGAAAGTTGTTTCGTCGTGGTGGGCTATCCGAAGTGGTGGGGAGATCGCCCTCGATCGCGTCAAGTACAAACCAGAGGCCACAGAAAGAAAATCTTTCATCGTCCCTCGTCTGTCGCAAATGTTGTAATTGTTGCCCCTCAGCCCACAGGGACAGCTAACTGAGTACTTACATATCAAGATCAGGATTCTGTCACAGGCCTTACTGATGACCAGTGGCGTTATGTTCTTCACCTACTCAATGTTGGGTGGAACGGTGCGACAAAGACTCTATCCGGTGAATCTTCGAAACCTGCTTGGTTTTAAGACTCCGGTGTGTTGCACCATATGACAGGTAAACTTGATTTATTGACTGAACTGCGTGAAATATCTCCGATTCTCGTAATATTGGCTAATGGTCGTGAACGGTTAGCAACTCAAGAAGGAAAAATTTTACTAGGGTCCCATTCTCGTGCTTCAATCAGTTTTCTATGTTCTAGAATGAAATCGGATTTAATCTCTATGGGTCAGTTAATGGATGAAAATAGATTTGTTGTTCAACTAGTTGATCACTTCCTTGTGATTTAGACCCTGATTACGAGGATGGTACATGGCGTGGTAAACGAGAAGACGACACATTTTATTTTTGCGGAATCGAGCCTCTAACAGCTGTTTCAACTTGTGGTGATCAATCTTATGAGCTTTGGCACAATCGTTTGAGACATCCCTCTGCTCAAGTTTTTTTCTTTGCTTCCTGATGTTGTTTCTGCTTCCACTTTGAATAAAGTGTGTGATACTTGTCTCCGCGCAAAATAGACTCATGATTGTTTTCCCATAAGCACTAATAAGACTACGAGATTCTTTGAATTGATACATACGGATGTATGGGGACCTTACCGACTCCTTCTTTCTCCGGCGCATGCTACTTCCTAACGATTGTTGATGATTTCTCACATAGTATGTCGGTTTATTTGATGGCAGAAAAAAGAGAACCAAAATTTCATCTCTCAAATTACATAGCTATGGTTGAACGACAATTCAAAGTTTCGGTCAAAACTATAAGGAGTGACAATGGTACCGAGTTCATGTGTCTTGGCTCCTACTTTTGAAACAAAGGGATTCTTCATGAGACGTCGTGTGTTAGGACACCACATCAGAATGGTCGGGCTTAACAGAAGCACCGTCACATTATAAACGTTGCTCGGGCTCTTCGATTTCAAGCATCATTACCAACAACTTTTTAGGGTGAATATGTTCTAACGGTGGGCTATTTGATTATCCGTATCAACGGTTTTACAAGGTAAAACACTTTATGAAAAGTGTGCCTCCTTCTCTTTCGCATATTCGCGTGTTTGGGTCCTTGTGTTATGCACTCAACCAAACCCGTAATATTGACAAGTTTGAATCTCGAGCTTGGAAATGCATTCATGTTGGATATCCTTATGGCCAGAAGGGATGGTGATTATTTGACCTTGAGAAACACGAATTATTTGTCTTCCGCGATGTTAAGTTCTAAGAAAATGAATTCCAATATCATACTTTGCAAACGAAACCTGAAGAAGACAATGTTGATCGGTCCAAATTATGGGCTCTTCTTTCTAAGAATTGTAAGCTTCAAGAATTATTGTCTGAAACAGACCCAGCTCATCGGCCCATAGTTCCACTACCATCAACAAATGATAGGCCCATTGAGACAACTATCACCCCCGTGTCTCCCTCGTCTTCCTCAACGACACATGTTTCACCGTCCTCCGCCGAAGTAGCTTCTTCACCACCAAACTCTACTATAATCGAACACTCACATACACTTCTCATCTCAGGTGACTCTGATACCGATGAACAATAGGGTCGAAGACATTTTCAGAAATGACCATATGTCAAGCTTCAAGGATATGTTGCCAAAGTCGTACAAACGACAACACCGCCAGGTTTCGATCTTAAATCACCATTGCTATATCCAATCACAGATTATGTGAACTTTGAACGATCCTCATCTACTCATAACGCTTTTCAAGCTCCTATTATCCGTCAATTTGAACCCACCTCCTATAAACGAGCAATCCAACGTGAAGTGTGGACCAAGGCGATGGGGTCTGAAATTGAAGCTCATGAGCTTAATCACACATGGGATATCATGAGTCGACCTCCAGAAAAGAAGGCAATGGAAACAAATGGGTGTATAAAGTCAAATTTTGATCCGATGGAAGGGTAGAACGGTATAAAGCACGATTAGTTGCTCTTGGTAATCGTCAAGTTGAAGGCGAGGACTATGGTGATACGTTTTGTACCAATAGCAAAAATGGGGATTGTAAGTTTGTTTTTACAACTCGCAAGTGGTAGAGGCTGGCAGGTTCATCAAATGGATGTACACAATGCGTTTTTACACGACGATCTCGATGAAGAAGTTTATATGAAGCTCCCACAAGGTTTTAAGACGACTGATCCTCATAAAGTGTGTCGGCTCAGAATATCACTTTATGGCTTAAAGCAAGCTCCCCGATGCTAGTTTGGCAAACTTTAGAAGGCATTGGTCAAATATGGTTTCACGCAGTCTCGAGCTGATTATGCTTTGTCACCATTAACAAAAATGGGAAATACCTATCAATTTTGGTCTACGTTGACGATATCATCATCACTGGAAATTCAGAAGAGGTAATCATAGAATTCAAAGCATATCTCTCCATTTGTCTTCATATGAAGGATCTCGGATATTTGAAATATTTTCTAGGCATCGAAGTGGCACGTATTTTTGTCAACGCAAATACGCATTAGACATCATCACCAAAACAGGGCTCTTGATGTGAAGCCCTCTTTATTTTCGTTGTATCAAAACCAGAAGTTAGCACTCTCCACATCTCCTTTACTTCCGAATCCCGAGCCATATCGTCGCCTCATCAGAAGACTGGTCTATCTCAAGGTAACATGACCCGACTTAGCTTTCTCCATCCACACGTTAGCCCAATTTATGCAGCAGCCTCGTCAGGAAAATTGGTCTGTAGCCTTACGCGTTGTTCACTACTTGAAAAACAAACTAGGCCAAGGGATTTTGCTAAAGTCAAAAAAAAAAATTCAAGATTACGGGCTGGTGTGATTAAGATTGGGCAACATGTCCTCTTACTAGTCGATCCATCACATGATATTTTGTTCAAATGGAAAACTCGTCTATCTCTTGGAAGGCAATAAAGCAGCAAACAGTGAGTCGGTCATTCGCTGAAGCAGAGTATAGAGCCATGACTAATCTAACACAAGAATTGCTCTAGATTAGACGGTTACTTGTTGACATGGGCCTTCAACAGCAAGAGCCTATAATGGTCTACTCGGATAGCAAATCAGTTATTGCTTTGGCTACGAACTCCATGCAACATGAGAGGACTAAACATGTCACTTCATCCGCAGCGAGATTCTCAACGGAACAATAGCTACAACCTATGTCTCAACCAAGAACCAACTCGCAGACATCTTTACAAAGGCTCTTGGCACAAAGGAGTTTGATTTCTTTCTTGTCAAGTCGAACATTACCATCTCCATGCTCCAACTTTAGGGGGGGGGTGTTAGGATATTAATCCCATTGATTCAATCAATTACATATCTCTGTTTATTCCTTACTTAAAGTTTCATATCAGTATATATTAGGAAGCTAGATTATATTCATGTGATATATATTGTAAGGTTTATGCTGTTGAAATATATAGAAATCTTCTGCAACTCTGTGACAGTTTTAGTGATGTCCAATTTTATTTTATTTCAACTAAAAAAATTTTATTTGTCTTTTTATGAATTACTAGGGAAGGTCTCACGCGTTGCGTGAGTTTAAACAAAGGTAGTAAATTATACAACACTGTATAAATAATATATATCAAAATGATTGATCTATGCAGATGTCGTTTGAGCATTCCGCTTAGGTAAAACAATTTTATGATTTACAACATATATATGTTTTTATTTTCTCCATATACTAAAGTAAATAATGATAGTTACATTATTATTTAATTATTTTAAAATAATATAGTTTAATAGTTTTTGTATTTTGGGATCGTCTTCTAATAATTATATTTCTATCAATATTTCACAAAGTTATTACAACTTATTATATATTTCAAAACTAATTAACACTTCTATAAAAATGAATTTGATGAAATAGTGATGATGAAAATACATGAATAAATAAAAGAAAAATATTCTAAATTTTGGTTGAATCATCTTAGAAGAAGTGGAGAGAATCATATAGATCGTCCAATAAAAAAGTCTTACCTTGCTTTTCACATTACATTGAAAGCATAAGATGAGAAAATAGAGAAGTGATCTTACATTTGTCATTGACTCTATACTCCCAACTACAACAGTTATATATAAGAGAAAATCTTCTTTACTATATAAGATTGTGATGTCATTTAAATTAGTCTAGTTATATTTGTTTTGTTGATATATAGTTATATTTAGTTAATGAAGTTAGATAAGACATACGGAAAAAATTATAATTTTTAGGGGGTAAGCATTAATTAATTTAAATAAATTAATATATATATATATATATATATAACATTAAAGAAGTGATCTTACATTCGTCATTGATTTTATGTTTCCAACTACATCACATATATAAAAGAGAGAAAATCAACCTGAAAAGAAAAAATAAGTTAATATATATATAGCACTATAAAGAAGTGATTTTACATTCGTGAGATGCTATATGCTCCAACTAAATCACTTATATAGAAGTAAAAAATAAACCTGAAAAAGAAAAAAATTGAACTTTGCATTGTAATAATTATCTTACATTTGTTAGGGGTTATATGATCGTACTACATCACTTATATAGAAGAGGAAATCAACGTGAAAAAAAAATAATTTGAATTTTTTCTAATAAATTAATTAGTTTTTGCAAATTGTATTAATGAGTTAAGTTATGGTCAATCAAGAGAAATTATTATCTTTGTAAATGTTTTTCGTTATATATGTTTCTTTTAGGAATGAGAATATCAAAAACTAAAATAGAGAAATAATTAAAATGAAGGATGATCACTTGTCTTTGTATATGTTTTTTTTATGATGGAGAATATCGAGTGGTATAATAGAGCAATATTGAAAAGACACATTGTAAAAAATTACTGTCAATTATGTTGTTAATGGGTTAAGTTATTGTCAAATTGTAATAATTGTTTTTAGATGTGTAATTAACAGAAATTATTGTTCTTATATATGTTTCTTTTAGAAATGAGAATATGAATTTTTTCTAATTAATTAATTAGTTATTGTAAATTGTATTAATGAGTTAAGTTATAGTCAATTAAGAGAAATTATTATCTTTGTATATGTCTTTTTGTTATATATGTTTTTTTTAAGAATGAGAATATCAAAAAGTAAAATAGAGAAATAATTAAAATGAAGGATGACAAATTATAATAATTAATTTCTTTTGTATATTTCCTTTTTAAATTATTTTTAAATTATAATAATTGATTTTAAATGTGTAATTAATAGAAATTATTGTTCTTATATATGTTTATTTTAGAAATGAGAATATGAAAAGGTAAGATAGAGAAATAGTTAAAATGAAGGTTAAAAGAAGGATGACACGTGTCAGCTTGTGGTTAAGCGAACCTTACTTTATTATATAAGATTTGCAACCATTAATAAAGTTGAAAATATCAATTAAAAAACTGCAATGGAAAAATAAAACATCTATTTATTATCTAATAGTATTAGATAATATGTTGATTATTCATCATTTGGGTTCATACTAAGCCTTCAAGTGTCTTCTTCTTGTGCCATGAGTGATGACTCATGATTTTAAAGAGTTAGTCATCATAACATGTGTCATCATCTTAAACATCTTTTGTTATCTATAAATAGGTGTAAAATCTCAAAGAAAAATGTAGAAGAAGAAGAAGAAGAAAGTATTACCATTTTGTCTCTCTTATGTGTGTTTGTTTCTCTCTCACTCTAAAATCAACACTAAGAAAAATGTAAATACATATACATATACATATATATAGATTTCACAACACGTTATCAGCACGATCGTCTCGTTGTCCGATCATTACGGTGAATATTCCATCCGTTAAGTATCACGCCGTTATTTCGCTCGTATAAAAGGTACGATTTAATTTATGTTGAGTTCATGTCAACTTTATTTTTTACAAGATAACGGTTATATATGCTCGTTAAATTTATGTTAAGTTATACGGAGTGAGAGGTTAAGCCTCCTCCTTAATCATCTATTTGTTGGAGTGGAAGTTTTTAACGCCTCCTTCTTGTTTAAATAACTATAGAGTTGATGGTTAAGCTTTCTCTTTATTTAAATAATTATAGAGCTGATTGTTAAGCCTCCTTTTTGTTTAAATAATTATAGAGTTGATGGTTATGTCTCCTCTTTGTTTAAATAATTACAGAGATGATGGTTAAACCTCCTCTTTGTTTAAATAATTATAGAGTTGATGGTTATGTCTCCTCTTTGTTTAAATAATTACAGAGATGATGGTTAAACCTCTCTTTTGTTTAAATAATAATAGAATTTATGGTTAAGCCTCCTCCTTGTTTAAATAATTATGGAGTTGATGGTTAAGTCTCCGCCTAATTATACTAAACCATCAATGAAAGATGTGCTTATTGCAAGATTTGCATATCATCATTTGCGATGAAATTTTTTCATTATTGGAGAATGTTGAATAGTTTAGATCTTTAAACAAATTAATATAATGAATATGAATTCATAGGTTCAAAATTTCAAAGGATCACTATTCTGAATAAGCTGTAAATCAAATGGAAATAATTGATGAATGAGATTCATGATATGAATTATCATTGAAATTATTGATTTTCATATGAACTCGAAGTTCAAAAACAAATCTCATATTCTAGCTGAAAATGCTCCAAATAAAATATTTGTATTCGAAAGACAAGATATTATCTATAACACGTAAAACCGTGATAGACAATTTTGGTTCCAAAAATAAAGAGATTGCACGGAAAAAAAGGAGCAAATAATTATTATAAAGAGGATAGATAAATTCTTAAAAGGAGGATAGAATAATTATTAACCGTTGACATGGTTAATTTTAAGATCATGTACCTGAATAAAATCAATGATATTGATAAAGAGATCTCGATTAACCATGCCATTACGGAAATGTATGGAACCAAATAAAGAAAAATAAATTTCGACAATATGAATGATCTAGCGCGCGATGTTATTAATAAGGATCATATATCTCCGCTTTGTGAATAGCGTTAAGAGAAAAAATTGGCCAATAAATGAAAGAGCCAGCCAAGTCTATATTAATCTCGTATGAGAGACGAGCAAAATTTTGGAGCAATATTTCTAAAGCATCAAAATGTATAGATATAATGAATAAATAAATAACAGTGTCGCGACACGCTTTTGGTAAGTACCAAAAAATAATTTCATGTTATATAACTGGCTTGAGTTGCGTCTCATGGGATACCTGAAAGGTTTAATCCCTTAAATAAATAATATTTATCCTGTCTCAAATCAAAGATCCCGCTGGTAGCGTGAGTATCATATCCGGTAATGCAAATATCATAAAATGCTCCGGAAGAGCTAATTTTTTTATGCCAAAGGGAAAAAACTTTGACATAAATAATGCATTATATTCCCCTAAGTCTCAAAGAAACTTGTTAAGTTTCTGAGATATTCGCAGAAATGCTTATCACATAGAGACTATGAATAAGAATGACATTAAATATCTTTGCATGAGAGAGGAAACATATATTCGAAGAGTTACCAATGTTATCCTCTGGATTATATTGCACAAAAATAAACATGACTGAATCATATATTACAATAAATTAGAAGTTTACTAGTATATTCAAAGTCTAGCACGAAAGGCTAAAACATCCAGGATTGGTCATGATAAGAAGAATTGTGAAAAACTTGAATGGTCACCCATAGGAAAAACAAAAGGATTTTTCAATCAGGGAGTTTCCATGTAATGCTTTTCTCAAGGATAACTCATCACTCGGACATCACCAAAATTGGAAATGAATCTCTAGTATTTTTAGAAAGAATACATGGTGATATATATGGACATATCCATCCACCGTGCGGGCCGTTTCGATATTTAATGGTATTGATTGACGCAACAAGTAGATGGTCATATTGGTGTTTTTTTACCACAAGAAATACGGCTTTCACAAAATTCATTGCCCAAATAATCTGGTTGAGATACCATAAAAAAGTAAGGCTTGATAACGCTGGTGAATTCACTTCAAAAATTTTTGATGATAATTATATGTTAATGGAGATCGATGTGGAGCATCCAGTGCCCCATGTGCATACACAAATGGCATGGCTGAGAGCTTGATAAAATGGTTGCAATTGATTGTAAGACCATTGATATTGAGAACAAAGCTATTGATTTATGTATGAGGACATGATATATTGCATGCGGCTGCATTGGTTCAGATTAGACCTAGTGCATATGATAAATATTTTCCATTACAATTGGCATATGGCCAAGAACCTAATATATCTCATCTTCGAGTTTTTAGGTGCGCGGTTTATGTTCCTATATCGCCACCAATATAACCAAAAATAGAGCTACAAAGAAGATTGGGGATATATGTCAAGTATTCGTCACCAAGTATAATAAGATATCTTGAACCGCAAACCGGTGATATGTTTACAGCACGGTTTGATGATTGTCATTTTAATGAAGATGAATTTCAAGCATTATGGGGAGGAATTAAACAAGTGACACAAGATGTTACATGGTGTACATCAATTTTGGTGCATCTTGAATCAACGGGAACTGGAAGTTCAGAAAATTATACATTTGCAAAGTATGGCAAATCAATTACCAGATGCGTTCAGAGATACAAAGAGGGTGACTAAGTCGTATATACCTGCTGTAAATGCTCCATCATTTGGATTTGTTGTTCCAAAAGAACAAACTGACGGAAGTAAAATAAATGAACCTAGGATTCAATTGAAAAGGGGAAGGCCGATGGGCTCTAAAGATAAAAATCCCCAAAAGAAAAAGAATTTGGGAGAACAAAATGAAGAGGTTCAAAAAGAATCAAATAAAGAGAAAAACCTCGAAGTCGAGCATGATACAGAAAAGTGTGAGATTTCCATTAATTACACCCAATATGGAAAAGTACGGGTTAAATATGAAATTAATGATGATGATGGAACGTTATTCTTTTCTGTAACCAAAAAAATTGATAATAAAAATGACGATTTAGACCTTAGATCCGTATCAGAGTGCCAGAAAAGGCCCGATTAGGAGAATGGCAAGGAGCCTTGAGAAATTAATTACTCTCCCTTAATATGAGAAATGGTTTTGGACTTATTGTTATTACTCCTAAAGATGTAATACCAGTTGGATGCAAATGGGTATTTGTGAGAAAAAAAAATTAGAATAATGAGGTCACACGATATAAAGCTTGACTAGTTGCACAAAGATTTTTTCAAAGACCGGAAATTGATTATGATAAAACTTATTCTCTGATTATGGATACAATCACATTCAGGTACTTGATGAGTCTAACGGCATCAAAAAATCTAGATATGTATCTTATGGATGTTGTAACTGCATACATATATGGATCACTAGATAGTGACATTTATATGAAAATTCTAGAAAGATTCAAGATTCCGGAAAGATCAAAAATCTCAGAAGGATCCAAAGACACTTGTTCAGTCAAATTGCATCGATCACTAAACGGATTAAAACAATCTGAACGCATGTGGTATAATCGCTTAAGTGGATATTTGTTGAAAAAAGGATATATCAATAATACGATATGCCCTTGCATGTTCATTAAGAAATCTCAATTTGGATTTGTTTTGTTGATGACTTGAACATAATAGGAACTCAAAAGGAAGTTGATGATGCAAGAACTCATATGAAAGAGGAGTTCGAAATAAAAGACCTTGGAAAGACAAAATTTTGTCTCGGGCTTCAAATAGAATATTTGTGCATCAATCAAATTACACCAAAAGGGTGTTAAAGCTTTTAACATGAATAAAGCGACTCCTTTGAGTAATCTAATGGTTAATAAATGAGATGATGCCGACAAGGATCCATTTCGACCATGTAAAGATGATCAGTAAGTATTAAATTTTGAAATGCCTTGTATAAGTATTATAGGTGCATTTATGTATCTTGAAAATTGTACACGACTAGATATATATATATATATATATATATATGTTTGCTACTAATCTGCCTGCACGATATAGTTCATCCCCTACACGTAGACATTGGAACAAGATAAAGAGTTATCTCCAAGGTATAATTTAATTAGAATTATTTTATCCTCGAAACTTTGCGTTTGGTCTGGTTGGTTTTGTAGATACAGGATATTTATCTGATCCGCATAAAGCTAGATCGTAAATCAGATACATCTTCACAATTAAAGGTATTGCGACCTCGTGGTGTTCTCAGAAGCAGACATTGGTCTTCACTTCCTCAAAATCATGCGGAAATCATAGCACTTCATGAAGCATGTACATAATGTGTATGGCTTAGATCCATAATGCATCACATATAAGAAGCTAGTGGACTAGACATTCAAAAAGAGCCTTCAAAGATATTCGAGGATAATGTTTCTTGTGTTGCACAACTCAAGGAATGTTACATTGAGAGCGATAAGACAAAACATATTCCCTCCTATCCTAAAGAACTCGAGAAGAATCAAGAATTGGAGATCCAATACATCTGCTCAAGTGAAAATGTAGCAGATCTCTTCACAAAGACGTCCCTACATAAACTTTTCAAAAGTAAATTCAATATTGGTATGCGTCATTTACGAGATTTTTAAGTAGAAGATGGTATCCACAGTCCACTTTCAAGGTTGAGTTTACGGTACTGCACTATTTTTCCCTTTTTCATATTTTTTATCCCAAATACATTTTTCCATGATAATGTTTTTAATGAGGCAGAACGTAATGCATCTGAATACTCAAGGGGGAGTATTATATAATAGGTTGATTATTCATCATTTGGGTTCATACTAAGCCTTCAAATGTCTTTTTCTTGTACCATGAGTGATGGCTCATGATTTTAAAGGTTAGTCATCATAACATGTGTCATCATGAATCTTTTCTTACCTATAAATATGTGTAAAATCTTAAAGAAAAATGTAGTAGAAAAAGAAGAAACTATTACCCTTTTTATCTCTCTTATGTGTGTTTGTTTCTTTCTCTTTCACTCTAAAATCAACACTAAAATAAATATAAATACAAATACATATACATAAATATAGATTTCACAACACTATTGTCTAACAGCTCATATGACAAGAAAACGAAAGGACTAAATGATGTTGTTTACTAACAGCTCATATGGCAACTCTCTTATTCAAAACACTATCATCTTACTAATAGGATTCTGGAGCTTTATTGAAGGAAATGGAGAATTACTAGTAATAAGAACCATTTAACTGAACCATTAGCCGAAAAGGTTGAGGCCGATGTTGCAACAAAATGTGTGCTATCCTCTTGATTTTTGAGGGACTAAAATCATGGTTGAGTAATGTTATGCAAAGACGGAAAAAATTAAAGGTGGTATTAAAAGGGCTCTTGTGATGTGGTGAATAAGTCGTTTTCAAGTGAATGATTTTGGCTAAGGCCCTGTTCATTTCCTCATTCAGATGGTTCATTTGGATGGAGATGGAAATCAGTGTTCGTTTATTGTTAAAAATGACAACCATTCAAATGGTTCATCTAGATGAGTTTGAAAAATTTAGGAAAAAATTTTAAAATCAGCTAGATGAACCAAGTTGGACCATTTGGATGAAGATGATTCTTTAAAAATTTCTAAATGTCTAAACTACCCTCATTAACAATTATAACTCAAATAATGTAAATTTTATATAGATTTCATGTTTTTATTTAAAAAAACACAATATTGCACTAATTTTTTTTTCTAAAACCGTAAAATCACGGATTATCATTTTTCGTCAAAAATCGTAAAATCTCAGAATTTTGCGCACTAACGTTTTCCTGCCAAATCCATAAAATTTCGGAATTACGTTTTTCTGCAAAAACCTAAAAATCGCAGAATTATTTGTTCCTGCCAAACCAAAAAAAATTGGGGAAATGTGTTTCCCGTCATAACCGAGAAATCGGAAAACGCAATTTTCCCGCCAAAAACCTAATTCCGCGACTTTGCGGTTTTGGGGAGCAAATTGGAGAAATGTGTTTTTCCGCCAAAATCGAAATCGGAAAACCCAATTTTCCCGCCAAAAACTTAATTCCGCAATTTTGCGGTTTTGGCGGGAAAATTGGAGAAATGTGATTTTCCTCCAAAATCGAAATCGGAAAACGCAATTTTCCCGCCAAAAATCGGAGAATTAGGTTTTTCCCACCATAACCGTAAAATCACGATTTTGGCGGGAAAATTTTGGAATATCGTATTCTCTTGAAACCTCAATTCCATTATTTTCCTGGTAAAATCGTGATTTTTATGGCAGAAGAAACCTAAATATGCGATTTTGCGGTTTTGGCGAAAAAACGTTATTTCGCGATTTTATTGTTAGGCGGGAAACGTAATTTTTTCAATTTTCAATATATTTTAATCAATAATTAAAATTTAATATATTTAAGATTATGACTAGATCAAAGTATGAGTATTTTAGTCATTTTCTTATTAAATTCATCTAGATGGAGATGAATATTTACAAAAAAAATGAACTATACAAACAAAAGTTCATCCAAATGCTCCATTCAAATGAACATCCAAAAATTGAAACGAATAACATTCAGATGGAATGAATCATCTAGATGGAAATGTCAGATGAGCAAACGAACAGGGCCTTACTGTGTGTGGGAAATCAGTCACTTCAAGGCAATGATATTGGCACTATCATACACACGTCGCTCTTGGTGAGAGAGATATCTAGAAATGGGTATGAGAAGGGTGCATTGTCTATTTGTGGGGTAATTGAGTTTGAGGATGAGAAAGTGGTAATAAAGAAGACATTTGGGAGACTAAACGAGGACGGGAAGGAGCACAAACTGATGTCGCCAAAGGATCTTGCTGAAAACAAACTCAAAACAATTCATGGGATGCTTTAAGCATTAACAAATGGCAAAATATTTGTCTGAATTAAAGTTTCTGATTTTACTTCATACAAAACTTTCAGATATCAACCTGAATCTAATAAGCCTTACAATTTCTGTACAATAAACTTTAAAAAAAGAATTGACAAAGAGATTAGAGGTTAGGGAGTGACAATAAAATAATCTCTAATGGTTCGCCTTTTGACCGAGGAAGGAGGGTTTAGTACAGAGGATGGACTGTTGAACGAAGTTTCTGGTGTTCTCTCGCATATTTTATCTTCTTCTGACGATGATAATGATGATGATGATGATTTTATCTTCTTCTGAGACTCTGGAGTTCTGATGATAGGTATTGACTGATTATCAATGTAATCATCTGATGATAATAATGAATGCTTTTGGGGACTCTCAGTTTCTCTGTTCATCTCAAGTATTTCTTTGGCTTCACTATTTGACAATGCGGTTACTCTGCGTTTGACTCTAGACGCAGACGCTGTTGAGTTTGCGTTTGAACTGCGGCTGTTCTCTATGTTCCACAGTCGTACCTAATTATGAACAGACATGAAGTCAGTTCAAAGGCAAGGAGAATACACTAAAGATCCTAACCTTTTGCTTGTATCAACATGTATGAAATGTTTTGTTACCGTGAAGTCATCTGAAGCTGTTGCAACTTTTCCAAACTCTGATGGAGACCTGCACAAGAGATTTGGGACCGGTTTAGTTGTTAGCTAGATGGAAGCAGTAAATAACGAATTAAGAATGGGGTTTCTTTTTCATTGTTTCTTTTGTTGAATGATTGATTTAAGAAAAATAGAAGAGGGTAGGTGAAGTGGATTTACCAATCTACTGCAGTAACTTCAAAGTCGTGGCCTTTTAAGAGTATAGGATCTACGTCAGGCTTATTGACCTGAAATTGTAATGGTTATTTAAGCATAGATAAGTCTTGAACCATTGATTTATTAGAGAATGTCAAACTAAGTGAGAAAGGATTCAAACCTGCCATATGTAAGCATTTCGATCGCTTGAACCGCTCAAAACATATTCACCATCAGGACTAATCATTGTCTGCATAGCAATATTAAGATAGTGAGTGAGCAGGTGAAAAATGTTGTAAAAGCAAATTAATTGTGTGAGTGAAGGGAAAATTGTGAAAAAGGCATTACCCTTACGAAAAAAGAATCTATTCGGCAGCCAGAGAAAGATTGTACAGGTCCTTTGTCAAGCTGTAGCGTGTTGTATAGATAGATTCTGCAACAGATTGTTGAAATAGAGAGAAAATACTATGTTAAAGCTGGACTGTTTGACGAGGACTCTCTCACTAAGAAAAGTTATTGTCTTTAAAAACAAACCTATTGTCCTTGCATGATGCTGTGAGAAGGGTTCCACTTGAGTCCTGGGACAGGGATACTATACCATGTGATCTTTTTCCCTGAACAAATTAAAAAACCAGGATATAAATTAGCCTAATTCATCCCTTCAGTCAGATTGAGGGTTAAGTTATTCTCTTTAAAATTCAAACCCCAATCCAGAACAAACATGTGATGTTATCTCAGTCTAGGAAAAGGCAGCTTAGCTTACCTTAGTGTTTGTTGGGTCTGACTGTGGAGATGCTTGAGCGAAAGGAACTTTCAGCTTCCTTGTATCCCAAAATTTCAAGGCACTAAAAGAATGGCAGAAGAAAAAACAAAGGATGTAAACAATATTTCTATATGCTTTAAAGAGTAGCACTACCTTTATATGAACCCAATATATGTTGTGCAAGTACCTATCAGGTGCTCCAGCTGTGGCAATTGTGATCTCATCCTTAAGATAAAGCACAGAGGTAATGCTTGATGAAGCAGCCTGAAAACATGAAGCCATAAGCAGAGAAGTTAGGAGAAATAGATTAGAAGAAAAGAGTCACAAATGAGCAGGAGTAAAACCTTGCGACGTCTGATTCGTTTTGAAAGAGGGGATAGATGAGCTCCTTTAACCATGTCAGTAGAGCTGTGTGAAGACCAGAACAACAATCAAGATGGTTGTAAAGAAGAAAAAGAATCGAAAAAGATCTTCACAGCTAAGTTTAGAGGACTTACTTAATACAGAGTTCCTCTTTGAAAGAGCTACTTTTACATCTTAAATCCCACAACGCAAAACATCCATCTCTCGAACCAGATACAAGAAGATCTACAAGCAGAAAGAGTTGGAGTCATCTTGACCAAATTTATCAATTAGTAAAACAATAAGAGATATTTGCAAGAAACAAACCAGAATTCGTTGGATGTGGACACATTGATTTTACAGTTCCTGTGTGTCCTATAAGAACTCCAGTACACTTATTCTCCTCTACATCCCACAATTTAATCTACATTCAAGCGTATGTATGTCAGTGTCACAATTTTATCCGCACAAACTAGTCAATTAAAAACATTGAGTCACTACTTACAGTTTGATCACCAGAAGCAGTCAGAAGACAACTATCTCCCTGCAACAAATTTGCAATGAGTGAACATGGAATAAGCTTTCTACTTGGTTCCATAAATGGTTCAGAAACTAAACGCATATAACGCACCTTGATCCAAGAAATGTCAAACACAGCATTATAATGAGCAATCCAGTCACGAAATCTTGCATTCTCTACACATTTGAAACAAACACAAATCAGTATTCTATTAAACTCGGGAGAAAATAGGGTTTAACAGGGACGAGACAATACCTGTATTCTCTTGGTGAGTTGCAGAAGAGGCAAACTTCTTACTCGAATTGAACAAGCTCACATGGCCGTCTTCATCTGACACGGCGAATAATTGAGAATTCCGGCTAGTCTGTACGTTATAACAAAATCGTTAATCCTAAATCACAAACGACCAAGATTGGGGTATAAATTTCTGTAAATCTACTAAAATTCAAAGCAGAAGATCGCATCGAGCGTTAAGATTGGATCTAGGATTGGAGCTATTTACATTGAGAATCAACTGAACCAGAGAATTTGGACCATACCTTGCAAAACGAAACAGCCAACGGCGGAGTTCGAATCCCGTCGTGTTCCACCGCCACGCCGGCTAATTCTCTGCAAGTCAGCTCAAAATTTGCGAATAACGGTCGTTTCCTAACTGGAAACCAAGAAAAATATTTCAATCAGAACAATTCAAAGAAGCTGAAACACAAATATACACCAGAAACACCAGCAGAAGCACGAATTTGTATGTAAAATTGTATGAATATACCTCGAAATCCGTTAAGCTCTCTGAGTCCGATGTCGACGAAGACGGATCTAGATCTGGAGGATTCCATCGGAGAGTCTCTGCTGCAATCGAGGTAAAGAGAGAAGAGATAAGCGGCGGAGAGAAATGAGTTTTATGGTTTGATTTTTGCCGGTGGAGAAAAAAGTTTATTATCTGAATCCGGCGGGATACTGGATTTTTTGGGCGGTGTGGTCTCTCATTTGACGCGGGAAAATTAATTATCCCCCAAAATCGAAAATGTTCTTGTTTGACCTCTTTCTTCAATGACTATAAATTCATCTTCAAAGATCATTTCATTTTAATAAGGCCTAAATATGATGGCCCGTTTGGTTTTAAATGACTCTACAATCTTCTATTTATTTTTCTATGAGGCCCAAATATGATGGCCCAAAGATATAAATTTAAGATTAGCTTTCGAAATTGCTAGGATATGAACAAATTGCTGAAGAAACTCACAAACCCAATCGAAAAAATTAGGTCTGCGAATACTTGAACCAAAATGTCTGAACTAGACCGAACCGGTTTTTGATTTTTTTGTTCATAGTCGGTTATTAAAGGTGAACCGATCTTCAGGTTTTGTTAGATGGACTCTGTTATCGGTTAGGTATTTTCAGGTGAACCGAATGGTTAAAGTAAACCAGACTATACTAAAGTTTACGATAATACACAAAAATTCTTCTAAGATCTTAACCAACAATAGAACCGAACCAAACCAAATATATTTCAGGTAATTTCGGTAAATTTTCAAGAAACCAATTAATCAAAAAATCCGAACCGTTTTATCCGAATAAACCAAACACTAGCAAGCTGAGAGAAAATAGCGTAGTGATTAAAATATTCTCAAAACCATGGAGCCAAATATAAAAAGGAAAGATCATGTTAAGAGACTACCCGTAGTTTTCCCGGGCAAAAAAAAACACATTATTCATTTCCAACTTTACCCTTACTTCTACTCCCACCTAATAAGCTTCCTTTGAAAGCTTCGTTCTCTTTTAATTCCTGGGGAAGCAACCAAATTGCATTTGTCTTTAAGAGTACCAAACCAATCTTTCTCCTACTTTAACTCCAATTGAAAAAGATCTGTTTCCTCATCGTATTGTTGGTTTCAAAACATTGTACGAGTCTCTTCTTAAAAATGAGAATTTCGAAGAAATCTCAAGTTAGCAGAGGATTAGACAATGATGGTAAAAAGTGGGTCTTTGCCGAAATTTCGATTCATGCTTCATTGAAGCCGATGAAGAAGAAACTCAGAAAGCCAGAGAGAGAACCAGCTTTTTCAGCTGAAGAAGAAGATGATGAAATTTGTGTCACTCCCTCGAGGAAAGGAGCAAAACCGCCGGAGAAACTGATATGTCCAGCGGCTCCAAGGAAACGCAGACCGGTTTTGAAATGTCGGAGCTATATCGGTATAGAGTACTTCGTGCCTCCTTCAGATTTGGAGTCGGTGTTTATACAACGTCGTTAATGTAAAAAGACAATAATACTAAAGAGTTCTAAGTTTGGTTTTTGTGTGTGTGCTAAAATCATTTTTAACTTGCTCGTATGTTTGGTTCAGTTCAAAAACATTACTCTTATGATTTTTTTTTTTGAATGAATGTAAAATTATATTTAACCAAAAACCTTTTTTACATATGATGTATCCTTCTTTTGAAGTTCAAAATAAAATAAAAAATTAAGAGTAGACTAGGACAAGAACAGAGCAAGAAAATAGAGTCTAAATTCTCGTTGCGAACCAGAGCCGAAGTACATCATTTGGTTTAGTTGAGTGCCCATCACTTATCGAGGAGAGGCGATTGCGGACAATGCGATCAATGCACTTGATTAGCAAGTTTGGCTGAATCGGAAGAACTAATGATGTGCTTGATGCTATAGCATCCGATGCTCAAGTTCGATATTCAAGTCCTTGTTGCATCTGATGCTCTAACTCGTGCAATGGATGTTAACGTTGTAACACATGTCATTAATTTTGATACGCCTAGCTCCATTTGCAATCTTGAGGTAAACTGAAACAATATTCTATATTCTGCACAAACACTCTCTCATTGTGGCAGGATCAATCACTCGGGCAAACCATTCCCCTTCCTCTATATGCCTTCAGCCTTCCCACTTAATTGTGAATTGCTTTACTATCTTATAAATACAAACCTAACTAGGGAGTTGAAGTGTCCCTGAAACAGGGAAGATATTAATTACAGTTTCAGAACCTTGTGCTTGGAACCTTTAGGATAATATGATCTTTCTTCTGTTTGTATAGCTCTGTGTTAGAATTAGGTCAATGAATTCTTACCTTTGATACTCATTTATCCTAGCTTTGATTACCGGTCTGGTTTAATACATTCGTAAGGTTGCCAAAGCACAACTTTCCAAAATTTTGCGTTTTTTCCTGGTTACTCTTACACTGTTTAAGTATTTAATTTATTTTACTTTTGCCAATGTTTAAGCATTGATCTAATTGTTAGGATTTGGTTTTGATGTTATAAATTCGGTTAATGTGTCCGCGCACCTTTTCTGAATCATCTCTTCTACCCATATTTTAGTTTGGTTATGATTTGATAGATTCGGTTGATATGTCCGAGGCTCCGAGCCTACTTTGTACCATCTCTTCTGAATTTGTTCACCAATACCTTACATGATTTTTTGCATTCCATTATCAGTCGATATCATAACGTGACGTAGAGTTTGGGCCGGCTCGGGTACATATTTAATCTTTTGATGTTAGACACCATCTATTTAAGTGATTAGGGCCCACTGGACATCAACAGTTTAGTGACATATGGCCTTATCATATTATCTAGTAATTGTTTTATTAATCCAATATAAAATATAGAGAATATTGTATGTGGGCATGTGGCTTTGATAATTGTTTGAGTTGGTCAAAGGCACGTAGCGTAAGTTGTATTAATGTTGTTGATACGTCATATACCAATTCGAATTCGCATAATAATTGTTATTGACATTTCGATATTTTTTGGGGGACTGATTTGGATTCGGTTTGGTGGATTGTTTCAGTTTTAGGAGGGGTATTGGATAAAAGAATTGAAGTGAATTCAAATGCACAAGTTTTAAAGTATTTTACGAGAATTCAATGAACTCCTTCAAAATCACGATCAATTTTTTTTTTTTGTCAACCACACATTAAATTAAAAAATCACATCCTGATTTATCGCTCAATTTGGTGGAAAAGAGTTTACAAACAAAATGTTAGAATAAAGCAATCTAGAAGTGCGGGCTAAACAGTCTGCCTTAACATTACAAGACCGAGAAATAATGAGAAGCATAAAGGAAGGAAAGTAAACATGGAGCAAACCAAACTCATCTAAGAGGTTGGAGAAAGCAAGTCACTCATCAGGAGATTGCAGCATTGAGACTACCTCTACACAATCAGTTTCAAAATCCTAACAACTCTTCTCAAAAGGAAGGTCTTCATAGCCTAAAGTAGAGCTTCCAACTCCAAGTGTAGGGGTGAAGAAATTTTGCGGTGACACTTAGCGCCTAGAAGCACAGTCTGATTATCCCCTTGAAAACACCACCACCCGATACCTGATGTGGGGTCTGAATGTTTCCACGAACCGTCGGTGGGAACATATGGTAAGACCCTTAAAACCGTGACTCCATTAGAACTAATTTGGGCCTCCTCCCATGCCAGTTGTTCATTTCTTGCGAGAATTAAGATGTCTGAAGGGTCTGACTGTAGCCCTTTAAAAACCTTTTTATTCCTAGCTTTCCATAAAAACCATAAAATCCATGGAAACCAACGTGATTAACCCGATTCATTAGGGTGAGTTGGCACTCGCTAGAATAGGAAATACATATTTGTAAACACTAAACACGTTGGGAAGATACCTACTATTAATGGAATTAAAGATAGTTCCCAGACCTTTCGAGACTGTGAACATTCAAACATAGCATGATTAATAGTTTCCTCAGCCGCTCCACACCTCTGACAAAAATTATCGCAATTAATCCCACGGTGTCTAAAACCGAATTAACTGCTAGGAAACCTAATGTAATTTGCCAAAGAAAAATGTTTTATCTTCGGCGGTGCATTGATTTTCCATGCTTGGGCTTTGAGGGTTATACAAGTTGGACCATGTTCCACCTCCTCTGACATGGCGTGAGGAAGCCAATACCCAGACTTAACTGTATATCTCCCTGATTTTGAGTAATGCCAAATTAGCTTATCTTGTTTATAAGTTTGACTAAAAGTCATTCCCCTTATAACCGGAATATCCTCAGGATCCATGTACTCTTGAAGAATTGGTAAATGTCAATCGAATCAAGATTAATTAAAAACCAAGAATTTGTCCTTTACATTTTCGCACTTAATTTTTATTTAACTTCATTTAAATGACAATGATATAAAAATCATCGTAAAATTAAATAAAACCGGAATTTAATAGAATTAAAGAAATCCATCAATTGAATAACACTATAATTTAATAGAATTCATAAAATCTACAATTGAATAATACTGAAATTGTATAGAATTGTCTATTCTTTCAAATTTTATTAAATTCTTCAATTGAATAACTCCATCTTACTAAATTCCGGTTGAACTCTAACCAAAATAAGTAGTGTACCTTGGTTTGTGTTTAGCTTAGCTTGTTTCGGTTTTAGTTTGATTTATGTTGAGTTGATTCAAAAAGTTAGAGCAACCTCATTGGTGAGAGACTTTTGTGAATTTCTTAAAATTAAAATATTAATATTTTAATTTTTAAAATATACTTCACCAGTAGAAAAGATACATCCGTTAAAAGAGTCTCTCATAACTTTTTAAAATCTCTCAAACAAGAAACGTCTCTAGTTCTCTCTCTAGCTTTTTCATTTTTTATTATCAGATACCCACTTAGAGGTTAGATCTTAGGGCATCTCCAATTTTACTCTAAATCTCCCACTAAACTCTATTTTAGAGTAAAATCTACGCCAATCTCACTCTAGTTTCAACACAAAAATAATGTAAACATATTTTTTCATCTAAATATAGAGTAATTCCATTTCCCACTCTATTTTAAGGTTGAACTTTTTTATTTATAAAGTAATCATTATAATTTTAAGTTATTTTATTTTAAAAGTTATAATAATTAATTTGACAAACAAAATTTCAGAATCATATTATCTTTTATAAAATAAAAAATATAATGACATAAAGTCATAAAGTCATAAATTGATAGTAAATTTGAAAAAAAAAACTGAAATTTTAAATACATAAGATAACTTTAAAACAACAACAATTACTGATTTAATGAGTTAATTATCTGGTAAATCATATCTGGATCCACCCAAATTACTAAAATAATGTCAAAATGAAGTAGATTGAGGCAGATCTTGTTGATATTGTTGTTGTTCGGCCCTTTTTCGATAAATTTTGGGTTGGTCACTATGAACATATGCGCGAAGATTTGGATCTGGTATCGAGTTCACGTCTTGGAACAAAATTTTGTTTTTTTCTTTAAATTCTTTCAAGACGTAGTTCTTACTTTGAATCTCCAAATGGTGTTGTCTTTATGCATTTGTTTTTTTTAATTGCTCCAAATGTAGCATATGTCCCTCTTCTAAAGTGTTGGTAACCGCTGATGTTCAATCATCAATTTTTATTTTCAATTTGGATTTTTATACAAATTAAAAATAAAAGCGCTTATTTTTCGCTTCGAAATGCGTTAATTGATCACCTGTAAAAAAAAAATATAAATGGTGAATAAATTTAAATGTATTTTGTTTTGTTATTTTTATGTGGTGCAATGTGTTTTTATATTACTATGGTTAATTTTAATTATTGTCATGATTTCTAGAAGTTTTGAAAGAAAAAAATTTTAATTTTAATTTTAATTATTGTCATGATTTATACAAAAGTAGTGCAATACATTGGAGATGCTCTTAGACCTTCAAACATAAGGTTGTGTTCTACTTAAACTGTTTTTTTTAAATAACTTTCATCATATATCTCTTGCATCGATCAATGTGGTAAACTGATCAAATGACATAGAATTATAAACAAACTGTTAAGATACCCAAGTCTCTACCGCAAAACAGAAGTTTTGCTTTCTACGCTTACACCAACACTGAAGATGGGCCACAACTCTCAAGCCGTCATTACCTTTGTCCTGCAACGGTAACAGAGGACTGCAGTCAAACCGTACGGCAGCTCCAGCTCACCAACGTACGAGTGCTACAGTTCATTCAATCTTTCTGCATAACCGTTTTGATGCTCTTCTTTGTTCCCCGAGCGTTATATGCGTACAATGACAAGTAAACCTAGACCTCACTCTGAGTCTCTAGTATTTAAGCTCCTCATTGTATTCTATAAACCCTTAAACAGAAATTAATCAATAAAGCTTTTCTCTTCACTTCTGTTTTTTACAAAACTTTCACAAACCAAAGTAATTGATTGGAAGAGAGGTAAATCAATACAATAGAACACATGACGAATCGATGTTGTGACTTAGAGTTAAGCATAAAGTGAACTAAAATAGGAATAAAACAATAACATAGTATCAAATCACCTATTGAAAATCATATCACGCACGTTTAGGGATTCTTCAATTAATCTATTTCTTTGACTTGTGCAATGTACAACTACTGTAATCTTTAGCATTTAGGAGTGAGATATGGTCTCTTTGTATATAACATTGTAATCGTTCTCCACTTTCAATAACAGAAATTTCTCCATCGTTTTTTTCTGTTTACTTTATCACCAGTTCTACTATTTATTTAATTAATAAATAAAATAAACATAGTAAGTTATCGGTTAGGTTTGGTTTCAACCCAAACTGAACCGAACCACTCTAATCAAATAGGTTATGCAATGATTGTTCGGTTTAAGTTAGTTTTGGTTCGATTAGTTTGGATTGGTTTTGTTAAAATACCTAGAGCTGAGAGGAGGATATTAATTAGAACTTAGAAGCACAAAATAAAAAATGCGCCGGAGGACGACGACAGCCGTCGTGCACGTGTTGTTGCCGGGAGTTCACGTGCATCCATGTGATGTGAGGCTTTGGGGCGCCTCGGTCGTAACTTCCGCTTCCTTCATTATGTTAATCAAATTCTTAAGCATTATTAATTATAAAATTAATTACTCGTTGGTTTTTGTTTTTTTTTAACATAATTTCTCGTTTTTTTTTTCTCTTCAATAGTTTTGTTGTCAACAATTGATTAATTATTTAGATGCATTCACCAAAATTAGTGTTAACCAATGAAAGAAAAACTTAGTTTTCTAATAATGCTATCGTAACTTTATTAGCAGTAGTCCAATGTACCAGCCATCACGAGGACATGTCTCGTGATAAAAAAATATTTTAATTAAAATCTACCAACAAGATTGCATCGGTGCAATTAATATCTAATGATTATGATTCCATGTATAATCTCATTGCATATATATCAATTGTAAACATAATTTTTAAATCAAGAAAAATATGAAAATGGATAAGCCTTGTATCTTATACAAGAACACAAATTATTAGTGTTTTATTTGTCGTGCCAAATTATTAACTTTATGAGTTTAATGTGTAGCATTATCTAATACAAAGTGTGGTTTTCCTCTTCCTATTTTATACTATAAATTATACATAATCTTAGTATTGATATTGCGTGATGTCCATATAAATTCTAAATTAAAACAAAGGCGAGCACAGTTAATGCATCAAACTGCACATAATTAAACAGATTAAAAATTACACCAAAGTTTAGACATCATTTTTAGTAGAAATTACTCTAAAATGTGCTCGTATTACATTTGCATTGTTTTATAAAGTAATTATGATGCATACAAATTGCTGTCATTGTTCTAGCGCAAAACATCTCTTATGGTTTTAGGTGGGATTTGAGAAGATTTTACATAAATCATTTCCTGAATTCACTAAAAATCATATAAAAATTAATTTAAACTCAAATCATTTAAAATATAGGGTTGAATACACCCCCTAAAACTGTAGTATATGACTTTGAAATCTAACCATATCGAAAATTAACCCAAACTAATTTCCTTTTATATCTTCATTATGAAATTTCAAATCTATAAAATCGAAACCACATTCAAACAAAATTGGATTATTTACACTAACATAGAAAATTGTTGACAGTAAGAGAGACCAATCGATTTCATATTTTAAAATTTTGGATTTCAGATTCGTCGAATATGCCCAATATTAATGTGACCCTACAATTATTATTTTTATGGCCCTACTATTAAATAGATACTAGGGGACCTAGATACTAATACCCAAACTTTATAGCCTAGACATAACAAAAACATTACACGAAGATTCATACCCAACGAGTGTATAATATAATCTCCCTACTTAAATAATTAGTGCTTAGAATCGGCTCCCTACTTAATTACAGTAATTAACTTTTACACTTAAAAATCAAAAAACAATTACAAAAAAAAAAAAGCAAGAAACAAGAAACATTGCTTTTGAGGGAACATCGCAAGATCGAAGAGTGTAAAAAGTTGCTTAAAAACTTTCCCATTAAACGACGAACACATTTCGACTTTTTCTCTTATTAATTTTTGTTTTCTTCTTTATCTTCCACATTCACCTGAAGAAAGAAAATTAAAGAAAACGAGATAAGTAACACAAAAGCTGTTTCTTTAATCGATTCATCTTCTTCTCTTGGACATTGATAGGATCGGATCTACAGAAACTACTGATTTGTCTATGATCAGGTGTTACTTTCTTTCCTTCTTCTCTGTTTCTGCAAATTTTCCGGGAATTTGAAAATTTTGCGGGAAAAAATATAGAATTTTTTTTCTCGGCGGTTACTTAGAATTGTTCGTTGATTGAGTTTAAGCAACACTAATCATTGATTAGAAGAATCGTGTTATCGTTACCTTAATCTTTGCTGGGTTTCACTTTTTCGCTTTCTTTCTTCGGTTTTGAAGTTAACTAAAAGTTGCTGAAACTTTTTTTAAAAACCTTTTCTTTCAGGAATTGTGTCAAGCACCTTCAATGGATTCTTCATCGGTCGATTATGTTGGTTCATCGTCCAAAACCAGAAACCCTCCAGCTAAATCCAAAGGTTCTGCTACATCTTTTGCAATCGATTCAAGAGGTACCAAGAAATCAGAACCGCCACTGAAGAAGAAGTTAATACCGGAACCAGAAACAACTTCCCCTGAAGGTTTAGAAAGTTCTGAATCCTCTGTTTCTGCTGAATCTGAAACACCAATTTCGATTATACGGATGAAGAAACAATCAGAGCCAAGGTTTTACCCTAGCCCAACGAACACGTTTTACACTGCACCACTCTACACAGAAGCAAAACAGAGCTTTACCAACACAGAAGTCAGTGAA
This sequence comes from Crucihimalaya himalaica, assembly GCA_004349715.1. Lineage (NCBI taxonomy): Eukaryota > Viridiplantae > Streptophyta > Magnoliopsida > Brassicales > Brassicaceae > Crucihimalaya > Crucihimalaya himalaica. Next base: position 1,044,725 of record SMJT01000015.1, read on the forward strand.
TGTGCAAGCACGAGCACTATTGGTGTAGGGGGTATCGATTTGGAGAAGACGGGTTTAATGATATACAGAGGAAGTACAGGCAGTGATGTTAGTGACGAGAGTAGCTCGAGTGGTATGAGCAATGCAGCTTATAAGCCGCATAGAGCTAATAACGATAAGCGTTGGGTTGCGATTCAGGAGGTTCGATCGCGTGTTGGATCGTCGCTTGAGGCTAAAGATTTCAAACTGATGAAACAACTTGGAGGAGGTGACATTGGGAATGTTTACTTAGCTGAGTTGATTGGGACAGGAACGAGTTTCGCTGTGAAAGTTATGCAGAAAAAAGCTATTGCAGCAAGGAAGAAGCTTGTTAGAGCTCAGACAGAGAAAGAGATACTTCAATCGTTAGATCATCCGTTCTTGCCTACGCTTTATTCGCATTTCGAAACAGAGAATCATTCATGTTTGGTTATGGAGTTTTGTCCTGGTGGTGATCTACATTCTCTCCGGCAAAAACAGCCTGGGAAATACTTCCCTGAGCACGCTGCTAGGTAAAAGTCCAAGGCTTTACGGTTAATGTTTTCGTTATTGCTGAAAGTTTTAATCTTTTCGCTGTTTTGTTTGTAGATTTTATGTTGCTGAAGTTCTTCTAGCTATGGAGTATCTACACATGCTTGGGATCATATACAGAGACCTTAAGCCTGAGAATGTTTTAGTTCGTGAAGATGGACACATAATGCTATCCGATTTCGACCTCTCCCTGAGATGTGCAGTCTCTCCAACGTTAGTCCGGTTTGCAGCAACCTCGACACTTGACTCTAAAAGCTCAAGCTACTGTATCCAGCCGACATGTGTAGACCAATCGAGCTGCATTGTTCAGCCTGACTGCATCCAGCCAGTGTGTTTCACACCTCGGTTCTTGTCTAAAAGCAAGAACAAGAAGAAGTCAAACGATATGAGCCGCCAAGTCAGACCGCTCCCTGAGCTGATCGCTGAACCGACTAGCGCAAGGTCAATGTCTTTCGTTGGGACACACGAGTACTTAGCACCCGAAATTATCAAAGGAGAAGGTCACGGAAGCGCTGTTGACTGGTGGACATTCGGGATTTTCCTCTATGAGCTTCTGTTTGGGGAAACACCGTTTAAAGGAGTCGATAACAGAGCGACACTCTTTAACGTAGTTGGACAGCCATTACGGTTTCCCGAGCACCCAAGTGTGAGCTTTGCAGCTAGAGACTTGATCAGAGGATTGCTAGTGAAAGAGCCTCAGCACCGGTTGGCTTATAGGAGAGGAGCCACTGAGATTAAACAGCATCCGTTTTTCCAAAGTGTGAATTGGGCTTTGATCAGATGCACCAATCCGCCTCAGATTCCTCAACCGGTTAAACCCATGGACCAAGCTCTCAGTCTTCGTCATGGTCATGGTCACAGTCATAGTCAAGGACATGGTGGTCATGATAAGCCACCTACTGTGGATGTGAAGCCTTCTGGTAATTATTTGGAAATTGATTTCTTCTGATTTGTGTCTTTCACTATCATTTTTGGTTGGTTCAATCTTGTTCCGGTGTATTATGATTTCAATTTTGGGGTTTATGATTAGATTTTGTGCTACTGATGTGTTCTTTCTTACCAAATATTTGACTTGTGTTCTTCACATTGTGGTGAGGTTGTATCTAGTTTTTCCAATACATATATTCAAAACAAGTTTCTTTTAATGCAAGTATAATATGTAAAATTTAATAATTAATACCAATAATTTGTTAGGCACTGTACGAAGTATTTGAAATACAGGAAAAAAATACCATTCAGGTATAGATGTTTTTTTTTTCAATCATCAAACAGATTAGTGTTCTTCTTTAAGTTTAGAAAGGAATGTTACAAATGTTCCTCTATAGTAATTTTCCTGTTAAGGAATCTCAAAACACATAAGGAAAGAATATATAAATGGTAAGTTAGAGAAATAAAGAAAAAATTGATTTTTCTCTAAATTTCATTATAAAAAATATATAAATATATTAGAGATTCTAAAATGTTCCCCTTTTCTAAGAGAAGAATTTTACATAGAATCTAAAAAAATTAATTCATAATTAAAATTTTATACTTAAAAGGAATCTAAAAGAAACAGAAGGAATCTTAAGAGAAAAATTAGAGAAGTAAAGAAAAAATGATTAGTATTCGCTTATTATACAAAAAATGATCTGTGTAATAGTCAGACAATTTAACTTGCAAAAATGGATTTTAATTTTTAAAACGTGTGGTGTTCCTAATTGATAATTTAGTTGAGTGAGCATAAACACTTCAAAACAATCAAAAGAATAATTCATTTATATCTAAAGTAACAGTCTGTCACCGTAGTAGTTTGACGGACGAGTAGAGATTGATAGGTAGTTAGCACACGTAAGACGAACCCCTGCCCTTCTGTGAGCCGTGGTTGGTAAAAGCCTCATCTCACCGACCAGTCACTTTAACATCAGGCCCAATTGGCGTGGAGCTGGGAAAGACGGTTGGTTTCAGATTGCACAGATTTAATTTAGGAATAAATGATAAAAACACAAATTTCAATTTCAGAAAATTATATAAATGATAACGAAATTAACATCTCCATTTCGATTGATTCGCTTCTTCAGCTCTCTCTCTTCTACTTCTTCTTCTATCTGCTTCTGCGAAACCCTAGATTTTGAAAGAAGGAAGAAGACTTCAATGGCGGAGGAAGTAGTAGAGAACGTTAACGCTGTGCCGGTCTCGGAAGATGTGCTGTATGGATTTAAAAGGCAAGAGATGTACAGTGGTACTCTCGCTGGTTCCGTTGGTCCGTACGGTCGTCATGTTTTCCTTTGTTACAAGAGTCACGAGACTTGGATTCCTCGTGTTGAAACTGAAGGTCTTCCTCAGCGTTTCGCTAAGTCTTTTAAGGATCGTAAAGCTGATTTCGGAGTTGAGGTAACTAACACTAATGTTTTTTTTAGATTTGGATTTCTGGTCTGAAGAATCTTGTTTAGTTTGTGAATGTTTTTGTTGTTGTAGACGAAGCTGACGGTGTGTGGTGGTGGTGAATCGGATGGAGATGTGTTGATTTTCCCGGAGATGGTTAGATACAAGTAAGTTCATCGGAGATTCGATTCTCAGCTTGTTTTGCTTTCACTTTTGTTTTTAAGGGAAAGCTTTGACTAGGACTTGGCTTCTTTGTTTCGAATTCTTGCTTGGTAGTTCGATTTCTAGGGATTGAAGAACTGTGATTTTGTCTTTAAGTTGTGGAGATGATGATGTTAAAACTCTAAAATTCCAGTTTCCGATCATTCTGTTGATAGATGCTTATGTTACTCTGTTATCATTCTTTGCGCTGTTTTGGATCCTGTGGCCATCTTGTTAGTTATTCTTGTACATTTTCTCTTCTTGTTGTTATTATTAAAGGGCGCTTCAGGACACAGATGTGGATGCTTTTGTGGAAGATGTGCTTGTAAAAGGACAACCATGGACCTCTGGGATTCAGGAAGAGTTAACTGGTTCCTTTGTGTTTGTGTGTGCTCATGGTAGTCGGGATAAGAGATGTGGAGTTTGTGGACCAGCTCTTATAGAAAAGTTCGAGCAGGAGATAGGTTCACGTGGACTTTCAGAAAAAATCTTCGTATTGCCATGTTCTCATATCGGTGGGCACAAGTATGCTGGAAATTTGATTGTCTTCAGCCCTGATTCAGCTGGAAATATTTCTGGCCATTGGTAATAAATGTCAAATTCAACTTGCTTGAATAATTCAGAAAAGAAACTGAACTGTAATATTTTATGCATCAGAAATAATATATACTATTATGCAGGTATGGCTATGTGACTCCTGATGATGTGCCTGCAATGCTTGATCAGCATATCGCAAAAGGAGAAATCATCCAAAACCTTTCCAGGTCTGTTTTCCGACGTCTGCTTCTAGCTAGTTGCAGATATGTCTCTGTTAAAACATTTCCAGTATAAATTGTATACCGATATCAATGCTTCTAGTGAACCTTGCACTAGATGTATAACCTCGTGTTGGAACTTGGGACCCAGACTGTTTTTTCAACCTACAAAAAACTTTTGTTTGGTAATGAATGTTACAAGTCCGTATTATGTCTTTTAACTAGTATGACTGTATGATACTACAGCGTAATAGTTCGAGCAGTTGACAAGTTTCTGCATAGAGACAGCAAAAGTAACCCGTCATGTTTACTCTGGTTTTTATCTTCCAAACTAAGAAGCTCATAACCCTTCATTTACTCACTTTATCAAAAAAAATGTTTTTGTTTTATGACAAACATTGTCAAGGGACCTTAGAGGTTCCTATATTTTTCTGATTTCTTGAATGCTTAGGTTCATTCAACACTATGTTTCTGTATTTAACCCTGATAATTTTCCGTTTCAGGGGAGGGATGAGACGCAGAGCCGAGGGTGAGGAAGCTGAGAAAGAGGATGAGCATAAAATCCCAAACGGAAACAGTGTAGTGGAACCACGAGAACCTGTGGAGCAGAAGGGGTTCACAGGAGGTTGTTGCCAAGGTGCAAACGGAGTTTCATGTTGCCAAGAGCAAGCACCAGAGGCAGTGAAGAAAGAAGGATCCATGAAGCTAAACTGGTTGAGATCGATGGGGAAAGAAGAGTTTCTCTTGGGAGCAGCAGCAGTATCAGCTGTCGCAACCATAGCCGTGGCTTACAGCATTTACAGAAGGTCAGGTTAAGAATCTGAACCACCCTCCTCTTCTTAAACCTTTCAAGAAGAAAGTATTTATTTTTGGTAGCCATATTTGATATTATATAGCAGTGAAGGAAAAAAAGAAAACATGGAGAGGTAATAATCTTATGGAACTATGTAATGTAACCATTATTTGGATTCGGTATGGCAATACAGGAATGGGATGTAATCTGTCTTTGACTCGGTTTACTTTGGTTATCGTAATATGTTGACATGGATATATCAATCTTATCTAGTGTGGATACTGTACATATGAAATTAGCGGGTAATCAAGCTGCTTATTTTAGTTTATACCGGCCTATGCCCCGAGGCAATCACACAAAATGATTCCTAATTTGGTCTCTCATCAAATTTGGTTTAGTTTTACTTGGGTTTAGATTGTGGTATATGATTTCAGTTAAACAATTCAAAAAATTTTAAATAAAAAGGACATACACATGTGTAAATCATATCCGACCAAAAAGAAAATTATAGATTAAAATAAAAGTTGAAATTGATCTTAAAAAGGGTGAATTTGCAAGGTACACAAGGACGGTCGTAAGTAAATGGATCCCACCTACCTCATTCTTTTGATTTGTTTCTTCACCGACGAGATTTTCTTTTCACTTTTTGGTTTTGGTCTTCTTTTAGTTTCCTCTTCGCTATAACAAGGGTTCTAGAATTCATGTGAATCCATCTTAAGTTAGCTCAAGCAACCCACTTAGCACAATCTTTGATTCATTAATCAGTCTAGTTGAAAACTTGTTAGGGTTGAGATGAACTAACTAATTACAAAAATAAGCATAGTTTCATGCTCTACACATACATAATTGTATTTTTTTATTTTTTTTAAAAAAGGGGTGAAAAGGACCCGTGGGTGTGCTTCCTTCCGCGTCTGTAAGTGTTTTTTCTAGTCACCTCATCACTCTGACGCCTACGCGGAAAAAGCAAACAACTTTCACGATTTCTTTAATCCTTTTTTTGGTTCTCAAAAGCCAAAAAGAACCCCTAAAATAATTTATACAAAATCTTTAACCAAACCAACACGAATCATCAAAATTTTGACTAATTCTTCCATCTGTGTTGTGTCTTTTTTCTTCTCCTTCAGTTCCAGTGTCAACTTCAGTTCTTCCATTCTTCTTCTTCATCTCTCTCTTTCATATCGCTCTCTCAAATTCCCTTCTTTTCCGTGCAGTTGACGAATTGTGATTTTGATTGTTGTCTTCTTTCTTTATTCTGTGTTCTCTATTTATGGGGAATCCTTGATTTCTCTCTTTTATATTCACCAAAAAAGCATCTTTTGTTTCTTATCCGATTGTGTATAGTTCCAATTCCAAAACCAAACAGAATGATTAATCAATCAAAAAGGGCCCAGCTTTGACATATCATCTCTCTAGCTAGCTAGGGTTTTGTGAAAAATCTCTTTTTTTTTTTTGTTTGATTTTTCTTTGTGGAAAATGGGATCTGCAAGTGGGTTTTACTCAAATGAAGGGTTCGAATTGGATCCTAAATGGCTTGTTGATCCTCGTCATCTCTTTGTTGGTCCCAAGATCGGTGAAGGTGCTCATGCCAAAGTTTATGAGGGAAAGTAAGCTTTGACTTCAACTTTATCATCCTCAAACAAAGCAAAAATTGTCTCTTTTCATCCGTAATCATTGCTTGCTACAGAGAAATTTCACAACTTTGTTTGAGTTTATAACTGTTTCTAGAGAATAGTGTCTGAATAAAAACTTGGTCTTGCAAAAAAAGTTTAAATCTTTGCGTATGTGAAGCACAAGAGAACCTTTTATCAGATGATCTTTATTTTTCTTGCATATCTGTTTTCAGTTTGGTGATCGAGTTAAAGGATCAAATAACTATTTATGTTTTGATTAGTGTTCATGTGTGTTAATCATGAATCATTTTAATGCTACAATCGGTTTCTTGTTTCTGCAGATGGTTGATGATTGAGAAGTGTTTGATGAATTAAAAATGTGATTTCTTTGTTTAGGTATAGAAACCAAACAGTGGCAATTAAGATTATTAAGAGAGGAGAATCCCCTGAAGAGATTGCTAAAAGAGATAATCGGTTTGCGAGAGAGATTGCTATGTTGTCTAAAGTCCAGCACAAGAATTTGGTCAAGGTTTCGCCTTTTTTTTATTTTCCAACCCTGTTCATTTGGCTAACTAAGTATCGGGTTGTAACCAGAAACGTTTGGAAATCGATTTTGTATAGTTCATTGGAGCGTGCAAAGAACCCATGATGGTTATAGTTACCGAGCTTTTACTTGGCGGTACATTGCGTAAATATCTAGTGAGCTTGCGGCCAAAGCGCTTAGACATTCGTTTGGCTGTAGGGTTTGCTCTTGACATTGCTCGCGCAATGGAATGTTTACATTCCCATGGAATCATTCACCGCGATCTTAAACCAGGTAACTGGAAAGAATACTAAATAAAATCAAATAGTGACTTCTTAGCATATATGGAAAACTTATGATCTTATTACATTTGCAGAGAATTTGATCTTATCGGCGGACCATAAGACCGTGAAACTAGCTGATTTCGGTTTAGCTAGAGAAGAATCATTAACTGAGATGATGACTGCAGAGACTGGTACATACCGATGGATGGCCCCCGAGGTAGTTATTATACTACTAGAACCCACCAATTTTGTTTTTCATTTTTGTGTGTTTGTCTTAATTGGAAATATCTCTGGTGAATGAATGAAACAGCTTTACAGTACCGTTACGTTAAGGCAGGGAGAGAAGAAACACTATAACCATAAAGTAGATGCTTACAGCTTCGCCATTGTCTTGTGGGAACTCATTCTCAACAAGTTACCATTTGAAGGCATGTCAAATCTACAAGCAGCTTATGCTGCTGCATTCAAGGTAATATAACTCACCTCTCAATCCATATAAACCAGGTCTGAAAGCAGAACGGGAATAACTGATCTGGGGTTTGGTTACATAAAACTCGGTTTTGGTTAGATTATAGATTTGAATAAAAATTGAAATCAAACTAAAACTGAATTGGCAAATTCATCATCAACACTAAGTTAAGTTTTACTCGTTTGATAACCACAAGAAACAAAAAGATTTCGATTGAACGCAAACCACAAAAAAATCGAACCAAACATAAACTGACCCGAACACAAACCAAACTAACTTCGGTTGAGTTCAATTAGAGTTTTATAAAAACCGAATGGAAAGCTTGAAACCACAAATCAAAACCAAACCGAAACTTAGAATGAACTCCCTTGTCTCTGCATTTGATCTTTACTTATTTGAAAGATCCTTGGATTCTTGTGACAAAGTTGTTCGTTTCCTGGATAAGAATTTGATTCAATAGCGACGATGAATTCTAGGTATTGAAACCGGCATTGTGGCTAATTTGTGTTTGTTATTTCGATAGAACTTGAGGCCAAGTGCAGAGGATTTACCAGGAGATATAGAGATGATAGTCACTTCATGCTGGAAAGAAGATCCTAACGAACGGCCAAATTTCACTGAGATAATTCAAATGCTCCTCCGTTACCTCACCACTGTTTCGGCACCACAGATCATTCCTCCACCGAATCGACGAGTGTTCTCGTCGGAAAACATAGTTTTATCACCAGAATCCCCTGGAACTTGCTCTCTGATGTCTGTCAGAGACGGAGATGTCTCTCGTCAGACCGTTAACACTGCTGATTCGTCCGAGAAACAAAGTAAAGGAGGCTTCTTCTCCTGCTGCTCATAGATGATCAATTTATATATTTTGGTTGTAATCTGTAAAGAAAACGAGAGGGAAGTGTTGATGATGAAAGGTATAATGTATTAAGCTTAGAATTTAGATCACAGTAACAGGAAAATTTATTGTTCGTGTATAAAAATATTGAGCCTGGAACTTCTACAGTTTACTTTTTGGTTTGTATTTTTTAGGTTCAAAATTAGAAAACATTACGCCGTTGCCGGGGATCGAACCCGGGTCACCCGCGTGACAGGCGGGAATACTTACCACTATACTACAACGACTTTGTTGTTCAAGCTAGAGAACTTACATTATTATATTGAAAGTGTTTTGGATCGTCCTTCTAAAACCCTCAAACCCTTGCGAGGACCTTAACAGATTCTTTCTCTCTTGTTCGAAAAATTTGACATTTCGTTTGCAGAAGCCAAATGTTCGTCTCGAGGAGTCTCTCGAGACACTGCTCGAGAACTTGTAAATGGTCTTTATCTTCTCTCCTTCAATCCGATTCCTGTATTAGGTAACTTCCGACTCTAACTCCAACTCTGATCCTAATTTCTCTCTGATTATCCAGATTTACCCAATACCTATCTCCCAGATTCGTTTAAATCCTCAAAATTTTATAGCTTTATAATCTGCTTTCGATTTTGATCTCGAAGGAATCTGGTTTTGTCATCGAATCCAGTTACCAGCACTGGTAGCTCAAGTGAAGGTAATTCCAATTCGTTTCAGCCATTGATGAATCAAGTGTTCAAGGGATGGTCTCGAGCTATGTCAACATCAAGAGGAAGGAGTATGAGGAGCAAAGTGGAGAGTAGAATGCGGAAAGAGTCTGGTAAGACTTTAAGAGAGATTAGGAGAGCTAAGAAGTTGAAGAAGAAACTCATGACTGATGAAGAAAGGCTCATTTACAACCTCAAAAGGGTATATTGATTGATACTAATCCATCAATTTGTCTTCTGTGTTGGGCTAGCATTCATATTTTGTTAAAGTTTGAGACTTTATGTGTGATTGCTTATTGTGAAAACTTGAGATAGTGTGGTTTGTATAGGAACGTTGGAATTTTTATGGTTGTTGCGCAGTGAAGTGTATCAGAGTGTTGAATTTGCTGATGGTTCTCTTTGCTTTTTCTTAATGCAGGCGAAGAAGAAAGTTGCGCTTTTGTTGCAAAAGCTCAAGAAGTACGATCTTCCTGAGCTGCCATCTCCGGTGCATGATCCCGAGCTTTTCACATCCGAGCAGATCCAAGCGTTCAAGAAAATTGGTTTCAAGAATAAAAACTATGTTCCTGTTGGTGTTCGTGGAGTCTTTGGAGGAGTAGTCCAAAATATGCATATGCACTGGAAGTTTCATGAGACCGTGCAAGTTTGCTGCGATAACTTCCCTAAGGAAAAGATTAAAGAGATGGCGAGCATGATAGCAAGACTGAGCGGCGGGGTAGTCATTAACATACATAATGTAAAAACTATTATTATGTTCCGCGGTAGAAACTACCGGCAGCCGAAGAACCTAATTCCTGTCAACACCCTCACAAAACGAAAGGTAAAGCAATATAAATCTTTGAATTTAAAGTTTTAGTTTCTTGATTTTTCCTTAAAATGGAGGCGTTTGGGGTTAAGGAATGATACTTCAGTTGATATCAGTGTTATGAATTAAGGCTTTAGTTGATCTAGACTATCTTAGGATATCGTCTCCAATGACATCCTCAAATTCTACGGTCGGTTCAGATAATCTTTTAGGTTTAGGATTTATGAATCATTGAAGTGTGGCTTGCTCCAACAATTGCTTTGTAGTGGTATTGTATGAATAAGTATTTATGTTTTGTAGGCTTTATTCAAAGCGAGATTCGAACAAGCGCTTGAATCTCAGAAGCTAAACATAAAGAAAACAGAACAGCAGCTACGGCGAATGGGTGTTAACCCTGAAGATCCGGTTGCCATGGCTAGCATCCAGAGAGTGGCCTCAACGTTCTTCAATGCAATTGACAAAAAAGAAGGAAGCCCGTATGTCTTCCATGGAGAAAAAAAATCAGAACGAGGCGCTAGTGTTGACAATACAGAAGAATCAGTACCTGGTGATGAAGATAGTGACCAGGAGGAGCTAGACAGATTTATAGCTGAGATAGAAGAAGCCGCAGACAAGGAGTGGGAGGAAGAGGAAGCTGCAGAGCAAGAAGAATCTGGTCGGATAAGGTATTGGAATCGAGAGGAGTTTGCAGGAAGAAGCAGAACACCTGAATTGCGTAGTTATGGAGATTCAAGTCATGGCTTTAGAAGGAATGAAAGGGACACCCGTAGCCAGAGGAGACCCGACGATAGTGATGATGATGATGAAGATGGTGAATTGGATTCTGAGGATGATGAGATTCCAAAGAGATTTGATAGAGCGAGATCAAATACAAGAAGGCCGAGAGAGGATTTCAAGAGAAGAGTCCCTGATCCCCGACCTCAAGTGAGGAGTGATGATGATGTGTTGAGTGATCTTGATAACGCAATGTGGGATTCGGAAGATGAAGAAGATGCACCACCGGCTAACTTTATTTCGAGCAGCGATGAGGACGAGGATGAAAACGGGACAGTATCTGCATCTAAACAATCGAGATTCAGGAACAATAGTTCAAGAGATGGTATCCACAATCCAAAGACTAAGAGTGGTAAACAGAGAGATGAGGATTGGGATAGTGATTAGAAAATGAAGAACATGATATTACAGAGTTTCTGATCATCTTATTTGTCATCATGTATCTGATTATTAAATGAGAACTGTAAGATTTTAAAACTCTGGTCTGAATATTAAAAGCTGATCTATCTATTGTTAGGTTCGGTTTCTGATAATTCAGTGAAGGATGAAGAACGTGATAAGCCAAAGCTCTGTACTTTGCATTTTTAATTCAGATTCTGGTTTTACAGTGGGAAATTAAGCTGATTTGTAATGAAAAGACAGTAAATTTCAGTCTTTTTTTCTTATAAGTTTCTTCAAAATGCTTTACGAAATTGTAAAGTCCACTTTTGAGATTGGCTTTATCACACTATACGTATTCAACAAGGTAACCTCCTCTTTGAAGCTAAAAGAGAATCTGTTCAAAGCAGTTTCATGAATAATACAGACACATGGCAAATTAGTGCAAAAGATTTCTTCTGAAGATAACACATTTAAAATTTTTAACTTGAAAGCAAAGGATTCTATATCCCCCTTTTGCATCTTGATTCATTGCTAAGTTGGCATTCAAAAGTAATTCATCAGCATCTTCTCAGCATTGCTTGACCCCAAAAACACCCGTAAAGAAAGAGATAAGCTCAGAACAATCCATAATCTGACAATAATAATAACAACAACAACACAGCTTAAACTTCAAAAGAACAGAACTTTACAAGACATAGAAGTAAGAAGCTGATGTTTGTTGTGTCATACTGAGTCAAAATTAATCAGAGTTAAATAAGGCTGTAAAAGATAGAGGGAAGCTGTTGTATAGGAATGAAGTAACTGATATAACCAGAACCAAACTCAGAACAATGAAGAAAATGTTATATAAACAAATGGATCCTGAAACTGCTATACAACTAAATCGATCAGCCTTGGGCAGCAACATAATTTCCCATTGTTGAAAAAACCTGGGAAGTGTTGTGCAGCTCTAACTCAAAGTAATCTCCTTTTTCTCACAAACCCGCCTGTATCAAAAGAAACTGATGGAAAAAAATCCTCAGAACCCACCAACTGAATCCAGCATTCAGGTTTTTACGCGTTCGGCAAAGTATCAAATACAATGATGGCATTACCTTCTTCAATTTCTTCTATTTCAGTCAAAAGATTGAACCTTTCATCTCAAGAATGATGCTAAGGCCCTGGAGTTTAAGAATATACAAGAACATCTTCAATGTGTTCATCACATAAACCCTGTCTGTTTTTCTCTTATGCAATTACCAGGCAACAAGTATTTGTACTGCTCAGCATTATCCAGCAGGTATGAAGGAAGATGAACAGCTGAGTAAGACCGAGGTACAGGTCCCATTTTGCCAATAATCTCCTTGAATGTGTATTCTTCAGGTAACATATCAAACAAATCAGTTCCTTTGCAAATAACATCTTGAATTCTCCTCGGGTTCAGGTAATGAGAGAATCTGACACGGTCTGAGTGACTGTAAGCTTTCATCTTGAATATAAACTCGCTTATATAACGGAAACAGAAGCTGCAGTGCCATCCTGAATCTGCTAACATGACATTGCTCTGACGGAAATGAGCATAACGAGTTTTCCCTGGACTGTAACGGTGTATTGACGCTCTCCAGCTTTTGCTATCCACATAGTATTCGAAAGAATACAAGTAATTCTTCAGCTGAAGATGAAGAACCGGAGGAATATCATCACACCATCTCAAAAGATTGATCGTATGAGCACTCGGTATCTCATCAACATCCGACATAATCAACAAATCATCCTCTTCAATGCCAGCTATTCTAAGAAGCTGATCCAACGCAACCCGCTGATATGCTTCTTCAACAAACGGATTCTCGCCTTTCCTAAACCGTCCTCCAATCGTCCCATAAGTTAGCCGTGGCTCCACAAACTTAAACTGATCCTTATCACTCTTAAAAACCAATGGTTTGGGCAAACCTGTAAACGTCGAATTCGATTCAAGAAGCACAAACTGTGTCACATAAGGATAAAGCTCATTCCACCTAATGGTTAAAAGATCCTTCTCGTTACTAAACAAAACCGCATCGAAAACCCGTCTAGGCGATTCTCTGATTCCCCAACCATGAAGACTACAAAGAGCTTCCATAGTTACATTCTCATTGTAGTAATGAGGAATGGTCTGAAACGGCTTTGGAGGTGATTCCCAAAGCGGTCTGAAGAAATAAGTAAACTTCTGGCCGTGTAAATAGATTGCTAAGATACCAAATGGCATCAACACAAAGAGGAACAAGTATGTTCTTAAATCGAAACCTCTAAGAACACATTTAAGCCTTGAGATTGTTTTTGCTGCTTTTGATCCCTGCAAAATTATGAAAAAACAATTCATGAAATGAAACATATTAACAATAACCTCAAGAAAGACTAATCTTTTCAAGCAACAGAAATAATCTGACCAATATAAAAAATTAGTTTATTTCATACCAAAAAAAAAAAAAAAAAAAGAAAGAGTTTTCATAATTTTATCATCAATCTTTTCCGAGAAAATTTATAAATATTAAACCCGAAAAAGCTTCTTGCGATTAAATTCTTCAAAAAATTATAATTTTTTCAAAGTGCATGAGAAATTTTACAGAAACCGAATTCAAAAAGAGAAATTTCAATAAGAAAAATAACATAATTGTTAAAGTGTGCAAAAAAAAAAATTAAGAAGAAGAATCAAACCTGTCCACAAACATCTTCGCAAATATCATCAGTCTTCTTCGAATTCTTGTATCCATCGGACATGATTTTGACTGTTAGAACAATACAGGGTTCGTCTAATGCAAACGTTTAATCCCCAAATTATTAAATACCCAGAAGAAGAAAAGCTGTAAATTGAAAAAACAAAAATCAAGAAACGGAGATATAGGAAAATTCACGAATTTTTTTCCCAATCTCTGTTGATGGAAAGAAAAAAAATGAATCGAATTATAAAAGCCTTTTTGAGTAATGGGAATCTTGTAATCCAAAGAGACAAAAGGCGATAAATAATCACTAAATTTCGTTTTTAATGTTCTCCACAAGAATAAAAAAAAAGTTATTATTATTCGAAATTACCGTATTATTTTTTAAAAAGGTTTCGACTTTACGAAGAAGAAAGTTTCCGTTTCAGCGTACAGCTTAATTTAGAAACGCGTTAAAACCGTTGGATTAAGTAATGAAATCCTACGGTTGACACGTGGGGTTTACTTACTAACGTGACTCGACGTTTTGTTGCTGCTGCTGCTGATGATATGTGAATTTAACGGTTTGTGGCTTTGTGCCAACGCATCGTGTGTGACGACGAGCCGTTTTTACGATCTTAACTCTAAAACGACACTTTTTTTTTTTGGTCCAGACAAGCCGCAGCTTTGGTCATCTTCGTTTTGCAGTTATTAGCGATAGCTCAACTATAGCGTAGATAGATAGTACAACGATAGCAACCAACAGCATGTTTTGTTGTTCGACATTGTTTTATAGTAAAATAATTTATGCCATTGTATTTCGGATTGCTAAATACATAGATGTATCTTGTTTTGATTTAATTTTGGTTTCAATTTTACGATAAATGAAACCAAGTTATGTGAATCATGTCAAAAGTTTTGTGGTCTAGTGGTACTTTGGCTTTGATGTTCGGGAGTCCTCTTGGTAGAAAAAAATTTATATATATTTTCTAACTCGGCGGTAATGACAAGTAAAAATATAATAATCTAGCTCTCGAGATTTTAATATATTAGTATAGTTTGTTAGATATGAGTTTCCTTTAGCTCATATTAATATGTACATATACGACTGTTTGTACTCTATTTTAGGTTAATGAAATAAAAATGAGAAATGTTAATATGGTATCAAAGCTTTATTAACTAAAATACATTTTCTCTCTCTAAAACAGAAAAATCTTATCTTCTTCCGCTTCATCGTTTCATCTTGATGTCATCATCGATTCTACACCAAAATCTTTGATTCATCTTTGTTCCTTGTTGTAATCATCTTCGTTATCATCTTTTCACATCAATTTCGTCTTTTCATTATAGATCTGAGTACCGATTCAACATCATGAGTGTCTCAAATGGTCAATTTGTCTTCATTTTCTTTGCGAGCATGATTCTTGCGATTTATGAAGTTTTTGTGGTTTCTGTTATGCTCTTAGCGATTATCTCAGCTCAACATACTGAAAAACTCAAGATCTACGTCGGATTTGACATCTTCTTTGCAATCTTTCTCCGGTTCGTATTATGACTTCGTCGACATCAAATCTGGATAGTTTGCGGCAACCGATCGATCGATATGATAACCCGTACTTCTTGTATAGTTCTGATCATGCTGGATTGATTCTGGTCTCTGATAGACTAACTATTGGAGCTGATTTTCATGTTTGGCGTAGGTCTGTTCGAATGGCGTTGAATGTCAGGAATAAACTTGGGTTCATTGACGGTACAATCTCTAAACCAGATTCTTCTCATAGGGATTATGGATCTTGGTCTCATTCCAATGATATGGTAGCAACTTGGTTGATGAATTCTATTTCTAAAGAGATTGGTCAGAGTCTTTTATTCATCTCTACTACTGAGGGAATTTGAAAAAGGCTTATGTCTAAGTTTAAGCAAGATGATGCTTCTAGGGTGTATGAGATAGAACAGTGTTTGAGTTATATTCAATAAGGTTCCATGGATGTTAGTGCGTATTATATTGAGCTGGTCACTATGTAGGATGAGTACAAAAATTATGTTGAATTGCCAGTCTGTACTTGTGAAAAATGTGAGTGCAACACTTCTGAACTTTGGGAGAAATTACAGCAGAGGAGTAGAGTAACTAAATTTCTTATGGGATTGAATGAGTCGTATGAGTCAACTCGTCGTCACATCTTAATGTTGAAGCCTATTCCTAGTATTGAAGATGTTTTCAATATGGAGGCCCAAGACGAAAGACATAAGAGCATTAAACCAGTCCATAGATCTGATAATGTGGTTTTTCAAACTTCAGATACTAAGAATGCAGTGGAAAACTCTCAAGTTCAGCCAGTATATGATAATGTGGTTTATGCTGCAAAGCAGAATTACTTCAGGCCTAGACAGTCTTCTAGACCAATTTGCACCCACTATGGACAAACAAGCCAAGTCATACAAATATGCTTCAAGCTTCATGGGTATCCTCCATGTTATATTCCAGGTTTCAAGAACAATGGTTTTCAGTCATCTCAATACAATCAGAAAACTTTTTCTCAGCCTGCTCAACCTAGAGGACAATTTCCTAGTGCAAGGCCTCAGTCACATACAATAGCAAATGTAGTGTCTACTACACCAAGTTCTTATGTCCCTCCTCTGGCTATGAATACTATGGACTTGAATCTGGATCAGATGAATGATGATCATATCAAATCTTTACTTCAACAATTGAATACGCATGTCAAAGTTTCAGAGAATCCGGATCTTTTCCCACATACTTCTTCCATTACAGAACATGGTGTTATGACTGCTCAATCCTCTTCTAGTATGGTTTCCTTTCCACAAAATTTTCCTTCCACTTCTCTTAGGTTTGAAAATTAAAAGCTTACTTTCCAACATCAATGTCTTACAACTCTATATCAGAAACTTCCTCATGGTAGCTGGATAATTGACAGTGGAGCTACTAGTCATGTTTGTTCTGACTTGACATTTTTTAGTGAACTTATGACAGTTTCTGGTGTTACAGTCTCACTCCCTAATGATACTAGAGTAGATATTACACATAGTGGTACTGTGAATATTTCATCTTCACTTATTCTTCATGATGTTTTGCATGTTCCAACATTCAAGTTCAATCTTTTATCTGTTAGCAGCTTGTTAAAACATAATAATTGTTCTGCTTATTTTTTCTCTGACTCTTGTTATACCTAGGAGTCTATTCAAGACTTCATGATTGGTAGGAGAAATCTATTACACAATCTATACTAACTACACATTGATCAAACTCCTTCTTCTGTTATACAGTCTACTGCTTCATATTTTTCTGGATCCTTGAAGGTTGATGGACATCTTTGGCATCAACGCCTTGGACATCCATCTTCGTACAAGTTAAAACTCATCCCTGGTATTTCATTAATGATCTCTTCAACTAAGTCAGTAGATTTTCCATGTTCTATATGTCCTCTAGCAAAACAACAAAGATTGCCTTTTGAGTCAAATAATCATAGGCCATTGTCTGCTTTTGATCTAGTTCATTTAGATGTTTTGGGGTCCATTCTCTGTAGATTCAGTTGAGGGTTATAAATACTTTTTTACCATAGTTGATGACTATAGCCGTGTAACTTGGATTTACATGATGAATAATAAAAGTGATGTTTCTAAGAAGTTTCTTGAGTTTCTTAAATATGTTCAAACACAATATAGAAGTGAGGTTAAGGCTATAAGAACTGATAATGCTCCAGAACTTGCTTTCACTGATTTAGTAAAACGTGATGGTATGATTCATCATTTTTCTTATGCATACACACCTCAACAAAACTCTGTAGTTGAAAGAAAACATCAATATTTATTAAACGTGGCTAGAGCTTTACTTTTTCAATCAAATATACCTTTGGTTTATTGGAGTGATTGCATATTAACAACAATTTTCTTGATTAATAGGATTCCATCAGTTGTGTTAAATAATCAGTCTCCATACGAATTGTTAACTAAGAAAGCACCTGATTTTTCTTTTCTTAGAAATTTTGGTTGTCTGTGCTTTGTGTCTACTTTGCAAAATGATAGAAATAAGTTTAGTCCTAGGGCTGATGAATGTGTCTTTCTTAGATATGCATCTGGTTATATAGGTTACAAGGTGTTACATATTGATACTCACATGATTTCTATATCTAGAAATATAATTTTTCATGAAACAGTCTTTCCATTCAAAAATAATCAACAATCTGTTTCTTCTTCTAAAATTTTGGCTTGAACATTTTACCTTTACCTATACCTGTTATTCTTGATGAGTCTTCTTTAGTTCATATTCATAGCAATGAAGATAGTGAAGTCCCAGTCATTCATGATCATGCTTCTACATCTCATTCGCCATGTTCATCATCAATTGATCACAATATCACACAACCTATAGACTCTAGTATCATAGATCCTATTCCTGAGACTGTCACCCCAGAGACAACAATGATTTCACTGCCTAATGGCAGGCCAAAACGTTATACTAAAGTTCCAGGTTACTTATCTGACTATCACTATTCTCTTAATCATCTATATACTTCCTCTTCTACTCCTACTGTTTCAAAATCCATCACTCCTTATCCTATTGAACATTTTCTTTCATACTCATCTTTAAATCCTCCATATCAGTATTTTGTTCTCTCCATATCAGTTGAAACAGAACCAAAAACCTTTAAGTCAGCTGTAATATCTGTTAAATGGATTAAGGCTATGGATGTGGAACTTGGTGCTATGGAACTCAACAAGACTTGGAGTATTGTTGAACTTCCTCCGAGTAAGAATGTAGTAGGATGAAAATGGGTATTCACCATTAAATACAATGTTGATGGTATTGTCGAAAGGTACAAGGCTCGCATAGTTGCCAAAGGACTCACGCAACAAAAAGGAGTTGACTATTTTGATACATTATATCCAGTTGCAAAATTAGCTAGTGTGAAGCTTATCCTTGGATTAGCAGCTAAGAAAGGGTGGAGCTTAACCCAAATAGATGTCACAAATGCCTTTTTACACAGTGACTTGGAGAAGGAAATCTACATAAGCTTACCTCAAGGTTATACATCAAAACTGGTGATTTACCTCCCAATGTCGTATGTAAACCCCATAAGTCAATATATGGCTTGAAGGAAGCCTCAAGACAATGGTATAAGTGTTTCTCCAAGGTCTTATTAGATGATGGATTCATCCAGTCCTATGCAGACAACACACTCTTTGTCATATGTGAAGGTACTTCTTTCATAGCTCTCCTAGTATATGTTGATGATATACTAATTGTTAGTAACAATGAGGAGGTTGTGACATCTATTAAGACTACTCTAGCAATGAAGTTTTAAATCAAAGATCTCCTAATATACTGATATTTTTTGGGATTAGAGATTGCTAGGAACTCAAATGGTATTTCAGTTAGTCAAAGGAAGATTGTTTAGACCTTGTAGCTGATTCTGGTTTACCGGGATGTAAACCTAAAACAGTTCCCATGGATCCTAAGATACCATTAAATAAAGAGACAGGGACTTCTCTTTAGGATGCAACACCATACAAAGAGATTATTGGGAGGTTGTTGTATTACATGTGTATTATACATCCTGACATGACCTTTGCAGTTAATCGCTTGAGTGAGTTCCTTTCATGCCCTACTGATATTCATCTCCAAGCTTCCTATCATATTCTGAAGTATTTAAAGAGCAATCCAAGCAAGGATTGTTTTACTCAGCCACAACAGAGGTGTGTCTCAATGGTTTTGCTGATGCAGATTGGAGAACTTGTACTGACAAGATGTTCAACAACTGGTATGTGCATTTTTCTTGGAACTTCTCTCATATCATGGATATCCAAGAAATAGGAGACTGTGAGTGAGAGCAATACTGAAGCAGAATACAAGAGCATGGCTTTGGCTACAAAGGAGCTCATATGGCTGCAAATGCTAACTAATCTTAAGGTGCCAGTGGAGTCTCAGGCCAAACTTTTTTGTGACAATAAATCTGCTATTCACATAACCAACAATCCGGTCTTTCATGAAAGAACTAAACATGTGAAAATAGACTGCCATACAACCCGAGATCAAGTGAAAAATGGTTTTAAAGGTGATGCATGTCTCTTCAGAAAATCAGCTTGTAGACATTTTGACACAACCACTTCACCCAAAACCTTTTCACTCTATACTTAGTCGTTTTTCAGTTTCAAACCTCTTTTCACCAAAGAAAATTTCGGTTTGAGAGGGGTATATTAACATATTAGTATAGTTTGTTAGATATGAGTTTCCTTTAACTCATATGTTAAAACTCATATTAACATGTATATATACGACTGCTTGTACTCTATTTTGGGTTAATGAAATAAGAAGTTTACTTTACACATTTAGAATGAGAAATGTTAATACAAAACGTTAACACGCAGAGACTCGGATTTGATTCTCGCTAGGAACCTAGAATGATGCTTACGAATTAGCGACTCTGGACTTGTTTGAATGATGCAGATCCCCACTAGTATAGTGTCGGAGATCTTGGTCATTCGACTCCAGATTTTTAACATATTATGTAATTACCTAATGAATATACATATCCGTAGGATTAGTCGAATTCGTCCCTATTACCCATGATGATGAAAAGAATTTATTACTTCAATCATGGTCCATATCAAGTCTTTTGGTAGAGTTTAAGTTTGATTTAGTAGTAAACTACATTATTAAGTTTTTTAACAAAAAAAGAAAAAAAATTACAGAAAAAAAAGAGGAAACAAAAAAAACTAAATGACTGATCAAACAATTTATAAACAAAAATAAACAAGATTATGGTTGTGACAACATTCACAAGTCACAACAAATCTAAAAAACGTAGGCTATTAATTGTTGTCTAAATGCATGTCGGTCACCATTTTGGTAAAAATAAGAACGGTTAAATAATTAAGTTTAACCAAAATTGTATATTTGATGTTCATTAAATAAATTAATCTTTCATTAATTTATATTGTGTAACGACTGGTCGTTCATACAAAACAGTAGAATTGTTGAATATTTCTTCTTGGCACGAAGGACATTAAGTATCTCGGATGATAGCTCATTTGTTGTAGTTTTCACCAGTGAGAAGAACGGAACTTATCATGGATTCAAGGTTATCTGATAAGACAAAGTGTACGTCGTCACCTTCGTAGAATCATCACAACCCGCAACCTCGTTAAGAACCATCAAGACTAAGATCCAATTTCAAACGAAAAACAAAGAAAGTGCAAAAAAACAATTAGGGTTCGATCGGGATTGTGCTCTTATACCCTGTAGAAGTATTCATTCACAAAAGCAATACAATATTCACTAAACCTAGCGTGTTTATCACGATACAATATTTAAGCTTATTGATATAAGATATGGTTTCCAATAAAAACCGAGTTTGTCATCATGTAGCCAAGGACTCGAATATGAAAACCCACTAAACTAAACATCACAAATATTTGTGTGGTATAAGTTCTTAACTAAATTTGAATATGTGCAAAAGACATTAGACGTGTGCAATCTTGTCGTTGCTTATGGCCTAACTGCGAAAAGTAAAAGCATAGAATCAATCTAAATAATCCAATTACATATATACACAACACATGTGGATGATGTGACTTTATATATTATAATATTTTCAAAGTGTATCTTCTTAATAATATTATTTATAAATAATAAAGAGACTCCAAGACGTGCGACGAACATGCCTCATCCCCAGCGATGTAGTACCACTCAAATTGGATTTATTTGAGACTTCATTTTCAAAGCATATTCGTTTATTCCCGTCACAATATTATTAGTTGTGATTATTTCCCTTTTCGTAATTAGGCTTGGCCTAAAAGTGCTCCAACCTTTTAACTTTCATTAATGTCGTGTCACTCATGTGTGAAAAATTGCAATGGTCTTGTAACAAAGCTAATAACGAACTTAAAGCAAGTTATCCAAATTACAACTCTCTAAAGTTTATAAATTTCAGAATACATTATATAATGGAAGTTATAAATAAACTAGTGGTGAACTTATACTTTTCGAGATTCCGTATTTATGCAAATTGAACCGTTTATCATGATTCTATGTGTTAAGACTAACATATATTTTTTTAAACAATTAAGTCCACTGCATCGCTATAGAATGAATCGTTATTTTACAATTAAAAATGACAAAGCATGTCAAGGACGAATCGTTATGGATATAACTTCTTTTATATAAACCGTTTCTTCTATGTTCGACCACCATATATATATTCGTCCAATCGCCTCGTAACATGTATTGTGACGCATCGGATACAAATACGTAAACATAGACTTTACGTGCCATAGGTAAACACAAGTTTCTTTTGTTAAGTCTCTGTCACTAAAGATGGCTTCTTTTTATTTTTTTTTATTTTTTTTTCTGTTAGCCCAAATGTCTGGATCAAGTCGACTAACCCAAGAGTGAACAAACTCTTGCAGAAATTTATCGCACGCCTACCTCATATAAAATATGAAAACAAGTTTTTTTTTTGTTAAAGGAAAAAAAAAAAAAAACCTCTACAAGTTTACGCTATAAAACTTGGTTTCTCAACCATCTCACCAATACGCATGGATTACCGACGTCTAACTCGATAATGGAGTATATTAGTTTATATTTTCAATTTTATAGAAATAAGCGAGTGTATAATTTAACTCCACCTTTTATTGATTGGTTCAATTCAAATCTTGTTTTCTGACCATTGAATTTTGTTGACTATGCTACTTGAGTGACCTAAAACTTTATATTTGGTCAATTATACATGTGGAGTATTTTTTTTTACATCCAAATTGCACATATTATGTATCCAAATTTAATCTTTCCTCCAAAATAGCCAGACAGAAACCATTGAACTGATATGAAAAAAACGAAAACCCCGTTCTCTTGCATATTTCGCAAGACGATCTACACAGATATTGTTTCTATATGAGATAAAATTAAGACTAAAAATACAAAGTTCCGAAATAACAAAAAATCTTTTAACTCTAATGCAAAAGTGAGTCGTTCATATGGGTTAGAGATCCAAAAGATGAGATCCATGCAGTACGTCACGGAGAACCCACTACTCGCTAGTATTGAGGGTATGCATTTTATTGTCCAAAAGAGGGCTTCCAGTTCAATATGTAAAGGAGAGAAAGGCACTTACGTGATCCTATAAGTTCCAAGTGCAAAAAATTAACTCCATTAGTTATAATCGGTCTTTGACTACTAGTGGAAATTGATTCTAGCCATGACCCGTCGACAAAGTAAATTGGGGAAATTTGGGGTATGGAGTTAACGATAGTAACTCTAGACTCCTCGTAGGTATTCTCCTCTCTCGTTGTTGTGTTACGCCATGGTTGTTATTCTTCGATAGCTAGATCCATGGTGTATTGAAGTAGGTCCGACTCAATTAAATTTAAGGCCCTAGGCCAAACCAATTTTTTTAAAAAATCCTTATAATAAATTTTTTTTTTAGTATGGGCCCTTTTGGCCTAAGATTTTTTTCTAAAATGACGATGGACCCCAAGCCCATACTCCTATTGTCCCTCCCTTTGGACCGGACCTACTTGAGGGTGTTCGTCGATATTCTCAAAAATCTTTCGATATCTCACCTTCCAAATATACCACATGATCTATGAGAAAATTCTTAAATTCTCCGCAGTTGCCACATTGTCCATTGCACTCTAATACAAGATTTACTGTTGAATATATATTGATATTTGCCAAGAGTTGAAATTCACTACAAACATAAGAGTAAGACAATCATCCACCCAAAGCTCCACAGTTGTCCTGAACTGGTTAGGCTTTAAAGCCCACTGGACCTAAATGAGTCTATATTCGAGCATCCTATAATCTCAATAATCTCTCAAGAGCTAGTTATCCGGTACGGGCGGAACCGTAAGTACGTCATCGATCTTCCTCTTCCACCAATTAAAGAAAAAAACAATTTCATTGTGACGATCGGACGGTTTATCAGCTCTTCTGACTTTGCTTGAACAGATCGGTCAGGTGAAGAGAGAGAGAAAGAGAGAGAGAGACTCTGTGAGAGAGAGAGAGAGAGAGAGAGAGAGAGAGAGAGAGAGAGACTCTGTGAAGAAGAGATCGAAGCGATCTATCACGGTTCATTGGCTGGAGGATTCGTCTTCCTTGTTTAATCTTGTTCGTATTACATAGTCTGTGTAAGCTGTTCGATTCTCGCCATTTTCAGTGTTGTTCTCCCTCTGTGTGATTAATTTCAGAGTTCTAGGGTTTTATAGTCTGATTCTCCGTTCCTGTGTCGGTTTGCATTGTTGCTGCTTCACTTTTGGTTGAAATTTCTCGATTTCTGTTGTTTCAGGTAATATTTTTTTTGTGGCTTAAGAGATATGGATTTGGCATCCCGTTATAAGGTGAATATTTTCTTTGATTTGGGCTTTATTCAGCTGTTTGGTTTTCGGGTGATTAATTTCTGTTTAGGATCGAATGCATGTATTCTTCATTTTTTATTTCTTATGGGTTTTGTAATAGCCGTAATTTTCGAGAGGATTCTGTTTCGCATTGGCTCGCTGTCGATTTCGATATGATTTTTAGTAGTTTCTCAAGGGTGTAGACTGTAGAGAGTGAGTGATAGGGTACTAATTATGAAGGTGGCAGAGGGCTTGATACTATTTTTGTAATTCATGACATGTTGTGATGCTATTTTAACAGCAGCATTACCAATTTTTTTGGTGTTTATGCTTGTTCTTAACTTGTTTACGAACTTGTACAGGGGGTTGTTGGAATGGTTTTTGGCGACAATCAATCTTCAAATGAAGACAGGTATGGTTCCTTCTCTTTTATTTACTACGAGTGGGAGATATAGCAAGTTCCTTTATCTAACGTGGGCATCGTATCTATTATGACCTGTAAGTATTCGAGAAATTAATTAATGAGGATTGGATTATTATTTGGTGTATTTTTGTAGTTACATTCAACGCCTGCTGGATCGTATAAGTAATGGTACCTTGCCTGACGATAGGAGAACTGCTATAGTAGAGCTTCAGTCTGTTGTAGCAGAAAGTAATGCTGCTCAATTAGCTTTTGGAGCAGCCGGTAAGTGCTCTTCTTTTCTCTGTTATGTGTCTGATTGATTGTGAAATAAAATCCAACGTTGCAGTTTACATTATGTCATTTCAGGATTTCCTGTGATAGTGGGCATCCTAAAGGACCAACGGGATGATGTTGAAATGGTGCTGTACCTTTTTTTTTTTTTTCGCATTTCTTTTGTTCTCGCTTAGATTGTGCATACTGCTGTTTGTTCTCACATCCTAGCGCACCCTCTTGCCCTCACTTTATGGAAAATGTGGTATCGTTCGTTGAAGCAATGTTTGGCAGATATAGATTTATTTTTTTCTTGATCAAACTAAGAAGATTTGAGAGAGTAGCATTTTTAACTCTATTTTTCGTAGTTCTTGCAAACTGTGTAGCCACAGATAATGTAGAATCAGAATAGGTCCATCAGTCCAGGGGACAAATCAATAGGAAAAAGAGGTGGAAATGGGAAAATGTTGCAAGTTTCTTTCAGTATGGATTTTCGTTTAGCTAGAGATTCTTGAATTAGCACTTGTAAATGTCTTTTTGTTTTACCTTGGATGATCCAGATTTTGTTATTATATTTCTTGTTGATGTTACTGTGTTGTGCTATTAGTCAACTCATAGTTTTGTTGTCTGTCCAGGTTCGAGGTGCCTTAGAAACTCTTCTTGGTGCTCTAACGCCAATTGATCATGCAAGGGCACAGAAGACTGAAGTCCATGCAGCTCTTATGAACTCTGACTTGCTCTCCCGTGAAGCTGAAAATATAACTCTTCTTTTAAGTTTGCTGGTTAGTTTTTACTCTATATTGTTGGATTAAAAAATGTAGTTCTGTTTTGTTAGTTTTTTATGCATGCATCAAATGGATTGTTTCTCTGGTGGTATGGCAGGAGGAAGAAGATTTTTATGTTCGATATTACACTCTTCAGATTTTGACAGCTCTTCTTATGAACTCTCAAAATAGGTATATATCTTGAGAATTACTATCTCTATGTCAAATTTCTATCTATATGCTATAGACTTTTGTTGACTGTCTCTTCAGGTTGCAGGAAGCTATTTTGACCACTCCCCGCGGTATAACTCGACTCATGGATATGCTAATGGATAGGGAGGTAAACAATTAACTATATCTTGGATATGATCTTCCTGTTGATTTGCATAAGAGTCTGGTATCTTTAGCCTCCAGTCAACCGCAAATAGGTGGTTATTAGCTGGTGAACTCTGGGAAGGAATGAATATCATATTTTGTAAACTTCATTTTGTGGTGTTTTCCTCACAGGTAATTCGGAACGAGGCTTTGTTGCTTCTTACGCATTTGACGCGTGAAGCAGAGGTGAGACCTCCTGGTTATATTTGTAACTGCTTCTTTTCTGCTGCCTTGAGCTGAAGCAGCAATTGGATCTGATCAATCTCACTAGATGATTAACTACTTGTAGGAGATCCAAAAAATTGTTGTCTTTGAAGGTGCATTTGAAAAGATTTTTAGCATCATAAAAGAGGAAGGGGGGTCAGATGGCGATGTGGTTGTGCAGGTGACCAATAGCTCTTTTTAAAATATTTATAGCACTTTATTCTATTAACAATTTGGCATTTGAAAAGGAAAATTGAAGAAGCCACTTCTTCAATTTTATGAGAAAACACTATTTGAACTTGCACTACCATATGTTGTTTTCCTGCAATTTTTTGCGAGCACTTCCAGCATACATTGGAATTGCCTGCTTATACTTAACTTCAAGTTCCTTGTCCATGCACTTGCACTAATTTGTTCTGTGTACAGGACTGTCTGGACTTGTTGAACAATCTTCTTCGCAGCAGTTCGTCAAACCAGGTACGGAAGCTTTGTTTGTGGTCTTAATTTCATTTACTAGACTTTCACAATAGGCTGATATTTGAACTTGTACAGATACTACTAAGGGAGACCATGGGTTTTGAACCAGTTATATCAATTCTCAAACTGCGAGGAATTACATATAAGTTTACCCAGCAAAAGGTTAGATCATAGAGTGCTTCTCCGATATTGGATATATGCTACCAGCTTGTGCATCTTTGTTAATCGTCGTCCTTCTGAATGAACAAATTCCCAGTAGACGGTTAATCTACTAAGCGCACTGGAGACAGTTAATATGCTGATCATGGGAGGTGCAGACACGGAGCCAGGAAAAGATTCAAACAAGCTGGCAAATAGGACGGTTTTAGTTCAGGTTTGTTATGATATACAAATGTTGTGATTCCGCATTGTGGATCAGATAGAATATGGTTCTTATTCTATCATATCTGATTCATCAACAGAAAAAACTGTTAGACTATCTACTGATGTTGGGTGTTGAAAGCCAATGGGCGCCTGTTGCTGTTCGCTGCATGGTAAGCTAATCTTTTTTAGTCAAATTCTTTGTCCTTTAGTCCTTTCCATTTCTTGTTATCATTTATATTTCATTTTCTATTCAAAATTCCATATCTGATTTGTGCAACTGACATTAAGTTGGAATATTATTTTAGATTGTAGAATTTTACTGTTGAACCTTGTTTGTAGGTTGACCTTGGAACTGATATGCTTACAGTGCTCTATTAACAATTTTTCTAGAGATTGTTACTGTATCATCATGGAAACTGCTAAGTAGTTTTCTGAAGTCCAAGTTTCCTATTGCTTTTCTTTTCTAGTTACAGTAAGCTTATTTTCAAGTGGGTCTTTTACTTTGTGATTCTTTGTGCTAGACATTTAAAAGCATTGGAGATCTGATTGATGGACATCCCAAGAACCGTGATATCCTTGCTAGCAAAGTTCTTGGTGAAGATCGGCAAGTAGAACCTGCACTCAATTCTATCCTCCGGATCATTTTACAGACGTCTAGTATTCAAGAGTTTGTTGCAGCTGATTACGTTTTCAAGACGTTCTGTGAGGTGTGAAACTTTTTTTCTTTTATATTTTAATTCATAGTCTAATGTGAGATTGCATATTCTAGTATAGCATGTGATGGTCATAAGTGTGTTTTTCTTGTGTGCATCTTTATCTAGAATCTCATTCCCTAAACTTTTGCAGAAAAACCCCGAGGGTCAAACAATGCTAGCTTCGACTTTAATACCTCAACCACATCCCACAGCTCGAGATCCTCTAGAAGATGATGTTCACTTG
The DNA here is from genome assembly GCA_004349715.1 of Crucihimalaya himalaica. Taxonomy (NCBI): domain Eukaryota; kingdom Viridiplantae; phylum Streptophyta; class Magnoliopsida; order Brassicales; family Brassicaceae; genus Crucihimalaya; species Crucihimalaya himalaica. The sequence goes on from SMJT01000015.1 coordinate 1,072,592, forward strand.
TCATTTGGAAGGTGTCATCTTTGTTTCTTTTCTTTTGGAGCTTTCATAGTGTTGTTTTGAAGGATCTCACTCTTCATTCTGATTGTGATTTTGCACGGTTTTTTAATTTTGAGCTACTTCATTCTGATTGTGACTTTTATCTATGTTTCAGTATGTTGTTGCGAGGCCTTTGTTCCGGTGAAGCTGATGGTGATCTCGAGGTAAATTTTGTTTCTCTCTGTTTGATATTTAATTAATTGGCTTGCCAAAACATAATCTGTTTATCTTAACCAGACATGTTGCAGAGCTGCGAGCATTCTCTCTCATGTTGTGAAGGACAACCTTCAGTGCAAAGAAAAGGTAATGAAAACATCCTCACTTTAATCTTATGTTCTGTACACAGTATCTTTGTTGTCCCTGCATTGGCTGACTTTTTGGAAAACTTAATAGGCTTTGAAAATCGTACTCGAATCACCTATGCCTTCCATGGGAACTCCAGAGCCTCTCTTTCAGAGGATTGTCAGATACCTTGCCGTTGCTTCTTCCATGAAAAGCAAAGATAAATCAAGCACACTGGGGAAATCATATATTCAACAGATCATTTTAAAACTGCTTGTCACATGGACTGTTGATTGTCCGGCTGCAGTTCAGTGTTTTTTGGATTCACGCCACCACCTAACATATTTGCTCGAGTTGGTAACAGACCCAGCTGCAACAATTTGCATAAGGGGATTGGCGTCCACTTTACTGGGAGAATGCGTCATATACAATAAATCAATTGAGAATGGTAGAGATGCTTTTGCTGTAGTTGATGCTGTGGGCCAGAAGATGGGGCTTACGTCATACTTCTCAAAATTTGAAGAGATGCAGAACAGCTTTATCTTCTCTTCCTCCAGGAAACCTCCACAGGGTTATAAACCATTGACAAGAACAGCCACGCCTAGTGAAGCCGAGATAAATGATGTGGATGAGGCAGATGGGATAAATAAGGGGAATGAGGATCACCCAATGCTCTTGTCGTTGTTTGATGCTAGTTTCATAGGCTTAGTGAAGAGCCTGGAAGGTAACATCAGAGAGAGAATTGTGGATGTGTACAGTCGGCCAAAAAGTGAGGTGGCTGTAGTACCAGCAGACTTGGAGCAGAAGAGCGGAGAAAATGAGAAAGACTACATCAACCGCTTGAAAGCCTTTATAGAGAAACAGTGCTCAGAGATTCAGGTACGTACCTCTTCTCAACTCGTCTACGCCACTGAGTATAATACAATTACCGTATCTGAAAGGTTGACATTTAGGTTTTTGATTGCAATTAAGAGAAAAATTGAGACTCTTCACAAGTAACATGAAATATAGAAAATAGATAGAAGGTTAAGGGAGTTTTGTTAAGCGTTGCATCTTGTTACAATGGAAACGGAATATAGGAAGCACTAAGTTTCTGCTAAGATGGGATTGGGAGGAAGCATTATGTTTTGCTAAGATAGTAAGATGGGTTTAGGAGGAATCATTAGGTTTTGCTAAGATGGGTTTATGAGGAAGCATCAGGTCGTATGTTCTCAGTGGGAAAGCAAATAATATTCATACAATAAGTCTCTTTAAGTTTATGTGATATATATGTTAATGGTTAACTGGAAGAAAAAAAGAAATTTGCCTGAAAGAGTTTCTTGTTGTCATGACCTCTGTGTTTTCCAGAACCTTCTTGCTCGGAACGCTGCTTTGGCAGAAGATGTAGCCAGCTCTGGCAGGAATGAGCAATCTCAAGGATCAGAGCCAAGAGCAAGTACAGTAATGGAAAAGGTCCAAATTGAAAGCATCAGGCGAGAACTCCAAGAAACATCTCAGCGTTTAGAGACAGCTAAGGCCGAAAAAGCCAAGATCGAATCCAAGGCATCAAATTACAAAAACATGGCTGCAAAACTTGAGTCCGACCTAAAAAGCCTATCTGACGCATACAACAGTCTCGAACAGGCGAATTACCATCTTGAGCAGGAAGTGAAATCGTTGAAAGGAGGAGAAGGTCCCATGGAGTTTCCTGATATAGAAGCTATTAAAGAAGAAGTTAGAAAAGAAGCTCAGAAAGAGAGTGAAGATGAATTAAATGACTTGTTAGTATGTTTGGGCCAAGAGGAGAGCAAAGTGGAGAAGCTAAGCGCGAAGCTGATAGAATTAGGAGTTGACGTTGATAAGCTTTTGGAGGATATCGCGGACGAATCAGAAGCTCAAGCAGAATCTGAAGAAGACTGACCATTGAACAAAAGTTGTAGAGATTTAAGTTCTCTAAAATGCTCTCTCATCAGGTAATGGAACTTTGTACAGTCTTGGGTGGTTTATTTCTCGGTGCTTAATCCTTTAGTTATAACTTTTTAATTTATCGTCGACTTTCCAACTTTTTTTAGTTTGCTTCAAACTTGTTAAATTAACATTGTTACAATGTGGAATTTTACGTTCGCAAATTTATATACATTATTATAACAATAAAAAAACAATGTGATTTTAAGTTACAGCAGCTGTTGTGTTTCTTCATATTTTGTTGTATCAATCAAACAAGTCATTCAGTTCAATTAATTGTGTTTCCTTAAATATTCGATTGGGTCATTAAAAATCTTGAAAAAAGGTAAAATTAGGTACTCCATTGTTGAGCTTAGGGGTGATCAATCTAAGACAAACCAATCCGAACCAAAATAACTAATCCAAAAACCAAACCAAATCGTAATGGATTCAACTTTTGTATTATTCAAAATGCCATACCCGAAACAAAACTGTTGAAGATGTAACTATGAATATACTTGACTGAAATCGGAAACCGAACCGAAATCGGATGGATATACTTGACTAATATACGAAAATCAAACCAAAATCCGGAATAAACACCCTCTAGTTAAGCCTAACACAGAAAATCAGTCTACAATTGCAACACAATACAGGCATTATACAAAGTTTAGTAATCTTAGGTAGAGAGCTCAGATAAACCACAAAAGATGATTAATTTAGCTGTTAATCATCACAAAGAGACGCCATTAGATCCGTTGGTGAGCTCCATATGGGAAGATCAAAGAAGGACTGCTTTTTCTCTTCTTCTTCCATTCTACATATGTTCTCTGCAGCTTCACACAAGTTTGAGGCCTCTTTGATCACCGCTTCTTGTCTTTCCGCCTAAAAATTTCAAATTTCAGAAACGAAGCAAGTCCATAATTTTATCGAACTGAGTAAAAAACAAACAAAACCCTAATTTTACCATATAAAGAAGTTCGTCGAGCATAGACGACGGCGCAGAAGCATCTTCTCCACCTTCTGTTCTAGATGAAGACTCAGGAAACGACATCGTTTCGTTCGCATTTAACCTCTCTTCTCTTTGTGTCGATTGAAATCGATCTGCTTTCTCTTGCATATCATTCAAACTGTTCCACAAAATCTCCCACTGCTCAATCTCACTCTGGTACTTTCTTTTGAGCTTCACCAGTATTCTCTTCTTCCGTATCCTTCGATTCCTCTCTTGTACCACCGGATCTAACTCTGGATCCGGTGGTTTTGACGTTTCTTCAGCGTCGGCGATACGGCTTCGCTTTTTTCGTTTGTAAACGAAGCCATCGTCGTTGTAAAGTTCCCAATCTTCGTCGCCGTCTATGGCACTCGCTGACGGCGGAATTGGTGAGTCCATTCGCCGTGGAAATACGGTGGAGCGGGAAAATTTTCAGCAGCGGATTTCAGAAAGAAAGGTGAGAGGGACTTTTTTGGATCTCGAAATTGAGCTTCGAATTGCCAAAAACTCGAGATATCACAAAAATGAATATGGGCCGATAGCTAAATATTTATGGCCCAATAGTATACTCGTGTAAAATATAAATAAGCCCACAAGAAAGCCAATAGTTTAACTGCAATTATTTTGATTTAAAATTCTGACATTTTTTTTTTAATGTCAACATCTATTAATTAATTGAAAAGTTCAGAGCCAAAGTGAAAGAACATTGTTTAGATATAATGCAGGTAGATACGGGTGTTCTGTGCTAGCAAATTCGTTTTTACATTAGTATTATGAGAAATGAGAGAGATGGAGTAGGAGGAAAAAACTTCCTTGCCCTTCAAAATTTATTCAAGATAAATGTCAAAAGTTGGCCACTCTGTAGGTGTAGAGACCATCTTCACAAGGTCGGAATAGTCTGTAAGAAAATGCACTTCAGTTTTCTTGTCTGCAAATAAACATCTCATGACCCAAATTAAGGCTTCTACTTCGGCATGTAGTAGGGAGAGGTTTCTTCTCAGATTGCACGCTCCGATAAGTGGTGCATCATCATTGAAATTCAAATAATATCATTCTAACCCGCAAAAAAGATCAAAATCCTTCCATGATCCATCAATAAAGCAGCGAGATCTCAATCGTGCAGATCCCTCCGAGGAAGCGGTAAGGGTAGGAGATATATTAACAATCTCCGTCTGCGCTTTCTGTCAGGATTGAGTCTCACTTTCCGCAAGTTTTAAAACTTCCCATGGGTCCTTGTTCAGATCACTAAAAACCATATCATTCCTACCTTTCCATATATACCAAATAGTTCACGGAAAACAATCCGCATTAGCCTCCTTGGGCAACCTACAGAAAAAGATAATCTATATTTTTAAAGAGCGATAAGGTTGGAAAGCATTGTGGTGCCATTGGGACCCTCGATAATGCCCAAGTTTGCACCGAGGGTGGGCACTAAAACAAGACATGGTTAATTGTCTCTTCCTCTGCCCCACAACGAACGCACCGGGGATCACAGTGGATACCCCTGTTTTTTAAAGTTGTACCTACCGATACACATCTAGTTAAGACTTGCCAACAAAAGTGTCTTAACTTGGGAGGGCACTCTAACTTCCAACAGAATGCTTTTAGTGGCCGGATATCAGGACCAAGCTGGGGATCCCTCCGAATCGTGGCTTTGAGTTGTTGTGCAATATGATAACCTGATTTGACCGTATATTTACCGGATTTTGTAAAATGCCACCTTATACCGTCTACTTTGGTAGTAGGACCAATATGCATTTCCTCGAATTACAGTGTAGTCGTGTGAATAAACGATGCTACGTAACACTCATTGGGTCAATCAATCGATCAACTGTAAGAGAAGGGCCATTAATAGTGCCCTTACAAATTGCTCGCGTTGGGAATTGAGCTGCTATCAAAGGATCGTTCCATACAGAGATGGATTTCCCTGCTCCAACCCGTTTAATAAGTCCTTTTAAAACCAGAGGATGAGCTGATCGAATACTCCTCCATCAATAAGAAGGAGAGTAAGATTTCTCCACGTCCAAGGGACTGGATTTCTGAAAGTATCTCCCTTTAAAGACCTTAGCAAAAAGCGAGTCTGGGACCGTGACTAATCGCCAGAGTTGTTTTGCCAATAGTACCATGTTGAAATCCTCAATACATCAAAAACCTAGCTCACCATTGGTTTTACTATGGTATAATTTATGCCATGCCATCCAATGCATTCTGCGTTGTTCCCCATCAGTGCTCCACCAGAACTTGGCAATCGCACTTGTAAGTTTTGACGTAACCGTTTTTAGTAGCCAGAAACATGACAAAAAATAGGTTGGAAGTGCAGACCCAACCGATTTGATCAGCACTTCCTTCCCTCTTCTACAAAAAATTTGCCGACCAACCATTTATCCGATCTTGGAGTCGTTCCCACATGAATGATTTTTTTTTTTTTTGAGCCTCCCAACATTTCTGGGATTCCCAAATAAGTTCTCATCCCACCAATGTTTGTGATTCATAAAGAGTCCATCAATTCTTGTCGGGTCGTATCATCAACCGTATGAACTGAATTGGATTGAAGATTTAGCAAAGTTAATCTGCTGTTCCGAAGCAGCTTCATATTTTCGAAGTTTATCTAAAATGACTAAACATTGTTCCTTATTAGCCTTACAAAAGAACTAACTATCATCAGCAAATAGTAGATGAGAGATGGACAGGCCTGCTTGTACTACCTTTAAACCCGTAAGAGTTTTCTCCCTTTCTACTTTCTTAATATTAGCTACCAAAGCCTATGTGTAGAGGATAAATAAGTACGGAGAGAGAGGATCACCTTGTCGGAGTCCCTGTTTTGGGACAATAAGACCCCTAGCCTGACCATTGATTAAAACCCAATATCGCACCGAAGTTACACATCGCATCATCCAGCCAATCTATTTTTCAGAAAACTTAAACTTGCGGAACAGTTCTTCAACAAAAATCCACTAAACTTGATCATAAGTTTTGACGTTTATTTTAGAAAGGGAAAATGGTCATTAAAACTCTGAACTTGATCAAATCGGCTTGAGATACGTTCTCGTGACTTGCCCAAATTAAACCATAAGTTTTGGTTGACTTTCATTTAAATCATGAAGTTTAAGTTACCGAGCCAAATAAAGCACGACGTTACGTCAACTAACGAACCAAATTAACGGGATTAAGTCAATATTAAAACTTATGTTAAACTACTAAAACGACGTCGTTTCGTGTTTCAAAAATAAACGCAAATCTGGGATTTGAATCCCTCACCACTAAGAAAATAGTCATAGTTTAACCACTTTTACTGCAGTGTTTTATTGGTAATTTTACACACACACATATATATATATATATATATAACATAACCTTATATAAATATTAAAACTAAAAACACATTATATATATAACCTTTTTTATACATATATAAAATCTTATATATAACCTTATATATCTAACTTTATATATATATATATATATATATTAAGCATTATATATAAAACTTTATATATCCTTATATATATAACTTTATTGGTAATTTTACACAAACACACACACACACACATATATATAAATTTTTTTGTTTTAATATTTATACAAGGAGAATATTCAAAGGTATATCCTCAAAACAAATATAAAGGTTATATATATATATAAGGTTATATATATATATACAAGGTTATATATATATATAGTGTTTTATTATTAATTTTTAAGAAATTATATATATATGTGTGTTTGTTTAAAATTATATCTAACTTTATATATAAGGTCATATATATATAAAGATATATACATATATATAAAGTTATATATATATATATATATCTTTATATATATATAAGGTTATATATAGTATGTATTTTTTTAGTTTTAATATATATTGAAAATTACCAATAAGATTATATATAATGTTGTATATATATATATATATATTACTAGTAAACGAAACGACGTCGTTTTGAAGTTTAACAGAAGTTTTAACATCGACTTAACCCTGTTAATTTGATTCGTCAGTTGATTTAATGTCGTCTCTTATTTGGCTCGGTCAATTTAAACTTTATAATTCAAATGAAAAGCAACCAAAACTTAAAGTTTAATTCGGCCAAGTCGCTGGATCATGTCTCATATGGCCGATCATTTTCCCATTTTTGGAAATAAAGCGGATGATCCGTTTTTTCAAACGACTAATCTCGAAGGTACAAATTAATGTGAGCTGTCATGACTTAAACAAAGACCGACGACGTGCCCATATGTTTTATTCTTAGTATTAATATAGACTTGTCGGCGCCAATTTAATGTATATTATCATGTGTGTATAACTATTAACTAGGAGCATTGATATAATTAAATCGAGTATATAGAGGAACAATTAAATGGATCCATTATTACACGACACCAAAGTGATATTACCCCAAACATTAATTTGTATTCCCTCCAACTCTGCTAACAGCAACCGAGTCGATGGCTAAGATACTCCAATATACATACTCTCAAATCTATCATACTCTAAAATGATCCATTTTACTCTTCTCTTTTAATTCGACTTTTTTCCCCCAATTTACCTTTAGCTACCAACAAATCAAAATTCTCCATATCTCGTCCAATGAAATCACGCCACATTAATTTCTCAAACCCAAAACCGCCAAATTCGAAAGCTCCGTACGACGCTCGATTTCGATTCGATTCTTCAATACGATTCTTCAATTCGATTGTTTCGATTCTTCAATTCTTCAATTATTCCATTCCCAGCCATAACCATTGTTAATTCGCAGAAGCTCTTCGAAGTTGTTGTCCCTATCGTACCTAGAGCTTGATCCCGATTAGAGCTTGAAAGCTTTGCCGTCCACTGTAACTCGGATTTGAGCTTGAAAGGTGAGTAGTCGAATTTCAGTTTGTATCGAGTTTGTAGAGCATGAAGACAGTAATACATTGTCAATATGGAGGGCATTACGAGTTTAAGGTAGATGATGGGTGTCGATGAGTGTCTAATAAACCTAAATTGATAGCATTAACGTTTAAGGATGAGAATGAGATAAATTATGGTATGTTGATTGATAGAAGTCGATGGAAGCTTGGTATAGAGTTTGCAACGGAAAATCTGAGGTTGAGTTACATTCCGTTGACAGTGAAACCTCTGATTGCTTTATATATCTTCGATGATGATGATATTGATGGTTTTCTATCGACAATGGACAATGAGAAATGTAGAAGTCCTTTGTAGTGGAATTAAGTGAGTTCGTTGAGGAAGTATTAAGAAGCAATGTTGGAAGTTCAGTTGGTGTGGATTATGAGAATAAGGAGTCAAATCCCACAGTTAATGATGGAGCGATAATGCTTGATGGCGCAGAGGAAGTTGATGAAGGAATGAATGCAGAGGAAGTTAATGAGGGAATGAATGCAGAGGATGTTAATGATGGGTATGGTGAAGATGTTGGTGTGCATGAAATTCTAGAGGTACCATGTAATGAAGAAGGATGTAAGTCTCTAGAGATGTGGGAAGATGGGTTATGTTTGGAACTAGGACAAGAGTTTGTGAAAAAGGAACAAGTGCAAGAGTTTGTGAAAAAGGAACAAGTGCAAGAGTTAGTGGCTAGAGCGGCACATAAGGAATGTTTTAAGTACATAATCGTAAACTCTGATAGTTGGAGATATGTGGTAAAATATCATGAAAAAGAGTGTAAGTGGTATTTACGAGTGGCCAAGCCTCAAAAATCTAAGAAAGTGAAATTGTCAGTTAGAGTATACAGGAAGATACATTCATGCTCTCGTGCTACTGCCAGCACAAGTACTAATAGAAGGGGAGGTGCACCACAATTAGTTGCATCTGTTGTGCATGAAGATTATCCAGGAGTATTAGAGACCCCTGATGCTAAAGGTCTCATTAGTCTTGTACAAGGAAAACTGAATGTGAAGGTGTCATACTCAACTGCTTTGAGAGGCAAAAAATTAGCTGCAGCTCGTGTGCGTGGTAATCCAGAAGAGAGTTACAAGTTGTTACCTTCTTATCTGTTCATGTTAGAAAAGTTGAATGAAGGTACTAAAACAAGTTACTAGTTGGATGAAGAACAAAGGTTTGAGTATGTATTCATTGCATTGGGAGCTTGCATTAAAGGGTTTAGGAATATGCAGAAAGTTCTTTGTGTAGATGCAACTTTTCTCACAAATGGTGGTGTGCTACTATTTGCTGCAGCTCAGAACCCCAATCATCACCATTATCCCATTGCCATTGGTGTAGTTGATGGTGAGAAGGAATGTAGTTGGAATTAGTTTTTCACTCAGCTGAGAACTGTTGTACTAGAACTGCCAGAATTAGTTTTTATTACTGACAGAAATCAAGGTCTCATCAATGTTATTGCGGATGTGTATCAGAGTTGTGAACATGGGTTTTGTGTTTACCATTTGTCACAGAATGAAAGGAAAGGTTGGTAGAACTAGCAAAGAAACAGTTGCAACAAAATTTAGAGAAATGGCTCAGATTTATACACAGTCTGAAGTTGATAAGGTGTATGAGGAATTCAAGATTAGGTATCCAAAAGTAGGTGTGTATTTGACAAAGAGTGTGAAAGTCAAAAAGTGGGCAAGGTGTTATTTTGCAGGGGCTAGGTACAACTTGGACACAACAAATACTGCAGAATCCTTGAATAGTGTATTCAAGAACGGAAGGAAGTACTCTTTACTCTCTATGATTGATGTCATTGTTGCAAAAATTGTGGAGTGGTTTAACAGACACAGGCAGGAAGTAGTGAGTGGATCAAACACCCGGAAAATGGTACCTTTTGTGGAGAATGAATTGTACACTAACTGTAAGGATGATGCAAGCTCAAGAGTGAATACGTTGAACACCTTCTTGATAGAATTCAGTGTCATTGGACATGATGACAAACCATATTTGGTGGACTTGAGGAGAAAAAATTGTTCTTGCAAACTTTTTGATCTAGACATGTATCCTTGTGTCCATGTAGTTGCCGTTGTGCTTGAATACATGAAGTTGGGTACTCGAACGGTAGATATACATGTATACGATTTGTGTTCAAAATATTACACGTTAGAATAGTGGGCATTGGCGTATTACCAGACAATTTATCCAGTCTCGGATGTGAGTGAATGGATAGTTCCCGATAATATACAGACAATGTATGCTTTGCCTCCAAATTACCCGAAGTGAAAGAGTGGGAGACAACAAGAGAATCGATATCCTTCTGTTGGAGAAGGTCGAAAGAGGAGAAAGAAGAGTAATAAGGTAGTTTCATGTCAAAACTTGGGTAAATGATTTGTATGATATTGTAAAACTGAGACAACAAATTTGTGATAATTTAGTGATAATCTGTTTTAGTGATACTCTGTTTTATGTAAAACTGAGATAACAATTTGTGATACTCTGTTTTTAATCATTCATTCATAATACATAACATTAAAATGAAAACCAAAAAACTTCATAATACATAACATCAAAACCATGCAACCTTTTGACGGAACTCTCGACAATACCAAATATTTGGATGATCCAAAAGCAATCTTCACACATGGATCCTCTTGCACCACCTTTGAAATCCTCATTCTAATCGTTTTCCCAGCCATTCAGTTTATCACACTTACATGTGTAGAGTTTTCTTGCATTAAATTGAGCTCGCTTCTCCAGGAACTGTTGAGGATCTTCGTAAAACCATACATATGGAAGGTTTGCATCCGCTAGTTTCCTTCTAACGCTTCTAACAAATTCTCTGCTTCGGTTGGTAAATTTTTTGTCGAAATCGTCTCTAGGACTCATAATCCTACGAAGGATGGCGTAACTGTAAATAGCCACGTCGTAGCCCTTAAGAGCAGAATCTCGAAGAGTTGAAAGGTCTCGATCCAAGTTGCCTTCTCGGAAGAACTCTGAGAGACCCCTCATGAAGATGGTAGAAGCATTGTTTTTTTCAAAACAACAAACTCTGAACGGATCTAGTGCATATGGGAAGTCGAAGGGATGTGGCATGTTAAGACGTAAAAAGAAGCAATCAATTGATGACAAGAAATCATTATCTTCGACAATATCACGGAAATTCTTACACGTCATTTTGAGCATAACCATATCACAGAAAGATTGTTGAGATACTATCAACATAATAGTGTTTAGCAGATCCAGTGGAAGATCTTCAAGTCTGCGTTCTGAAGATAAATTGTATTTAAACCTCTTCGAAGAAGAAGAAGAAGACTCGCCCTCCTTAAATTTAGTCATTGTATCTTCTGGTTTGGTAAAATTGATCTTTCTCTTCCATCTCTTTTCCTTATTTATCTTCTACTTAATAATGTAATTACATTACTCAAAATAATGAAAATCATTACAAAACAAATTTAGGTCATTATATAAGCACTAGAATGTTATAAGCACTAAATAAATATTTACTTGATTGCTACTAACAACAAGACATCCATACACAACATCCCTTATACTTTTAAGATGACTTTCATAATGTTGATAAGATTTTGATCCATCTGAACGAAATTATGTTTAACTACACATATTATCCTATGAAACTATTTGCTTCATTTATAAATCATTTAGTTTCTGGTAAAACTAAAATATTTTTATTTAAAGTTGGTAAAACTCACAAAAACTTAAAAGCTCCGAGTCAAAAGCAAGTTTGGATCTGTGTTGTTATGCAGACGGCGATTACGGTGTCCCCACAAGATGTTTTTGTGGCCAGCGTGTTAAGCTATTAGTGTCTACCGTTCCGGAGAATCGAGGAAGAGGCTACCACCAATGCCCTATGAGTGAGGTAATAGAATTTTGTTTGAATCTGTGAAGTGTTAGTAATATAATTTCGTTTCAATTCGTGAAGTGTTTGTCAAATAATTTTATTACGGCTTATGCGTAGGATGGTGATTGACAACACATATCTAAGTGATGAGATGTTGAAGTTGATGAGGAGTTAACACTATTGAACACCCGCATTGGAGATGAGCTGAAAAGATTGTCCATCTGCCCTGAGGAGCACAGACAAGCGATTACTATCCCTAATACTGAATTGGAGGCAGTTCAAGTGTCAATCCTACAAATGTGTGATGAAATTAGTGAACTGCAATTGTTATACACCTGGTAAAATTGTTTATTCAGCTTTGTGAACTTAGTAAATTTATGAACTGAAATCACACATGTCCAAAATAAGCGTCATACATGTCCAAATAAGTGTCCAAAATAAGTGTCATACATGTCCAAAATAACCATTAAACCTACATGTCCAATATAATTATGAAATTAATCGTCCATATCTTAAAAATGCATAAGCAAGAACAGGTTCGTAAACATCATTTAGATAAGAAAATTCTTCAACTTAGACCCTCTTGCTCTTCCTGGTGACTGGAGGCTCGAATGGCTCTTTCCTGAGGTTTGAATAACTCTCTTCCTCCCCTTCTTTGTCTGTTTCTTTTTTTCAATAACAGTTTCAATCATAGTTTCAATAACAGTTTCACCTGCAGCCACTCTAACACTATCTCTACCATTTTCTCCAGTTTCATCTGCAGCCACTCCAACACTAACTCTACCATTTTCCCCAGTTTCACCTGCAACCACTCCAGCACTATCTCTACCATTTTCCCCAGTTTCACTTGCATCCACTCCATCATTTTCTTTATCATTACTACCAGCAACCACTGCATCAACCTTCACCAATTTTGTTTCAACGGTTTTAATCCTCTCTCCTAACTTCTCAATCTTCCTAGTTAGTTTTACCTCCATTTCTGAAAGCATATCAACCAACACCTTGAATCTTCTTTCAACGATCTTCTTAACACCTTCTATTTTTTTCTGTTGGGGGCCTGTTTCTCCAGTTTCTTCTCAACCTCTTTCTCCTGAGCCTCCTTCACCTGAGCCTCATCGACAATCCCTTTTCTTCCCTCTACATCTTCATTGTAGAGGTCTTTAAAACATAGCCCACTAGTTGAATGAAGTATAATCTTCATCCAACCATCAACAACATCATCATGACAATCTTCTTCATCATCCGACTCGTCCATGTTGTGCGCCAAAAGAGTAATCTCATCATCAGTTGGTACAAGGATACTTTCAATCTCCTGTGATTGAAAGAATAAACAAATGTTACTACTAAATAATCCAATTCATTTACTAACCATCATGTTACTATTACAATATCACCTAATTATTATTAACTAACCTTTATTGTGCCAAGTGCATCATTTATCTCAAAAAGAGGGAATCCCCTCATAGGATTTTCGATGAACTTGGACTTGCACATCCGAGGACAGCCACTGTCTGCACCTATAACATCTTCTCCGAATCTCTTCTTCAAATCCGGAATTGCCTCGAAAGCCAAAAGCTATAAATTATACATATTATAATTTACATAAACAAAACCAACCAAAACTAACAATCTATCCACAAATTACCTCCATAGGAACGATGAAACTTGGATAGGTATGAGATGTTGATTTAGCACGACCCTTACAACTCTTCATACAATGTTTAATTTCTTTAAGATTTTCTTCAAAAGACAGCCTTCCCCATGGAAACGTCAAGCACCAATCAAGATCACTAACAGCATTTATAAGAAGACTGTCTACAACGGGTGCACATGGGCCTTCCTTCCCTTTTCCTTTTATAACACTAGCTAGGAAATACAATACCGCCATCCTCATTCTATCTCCTCCCCAAGCCTTCATTGTCTTAAACTTCCTTTTCAAGGCAGCATAGGTAACCTTCTCCTTCTTGAAATGCTTGTCAACTAACTTGGAATTCCCAAAACTCTTATATCCTTCTGGATACGCATGACAATGTAATCTCGACAAGAGTGCGTGTTCCTTTAGAGAATACATAATAGGAACACCGTTCACCACAAACCAAGCTTCTCTTTGCTTCTCTGCACACGTCGTGCGGAGGAGAAACATCCACATGCCCATGGTCTTGTGAGTTCTCTCCCTTGGCATGTGAAAGAAGTGGCAAAATTGAGGGTGCTCAAGAAACCAACTCAACTCATCCGGCTTAAATACTTCCTCTAATGTATTTACACACTCTTTTATATAACAACGGGTTATGATCTTCAATGGCTTCACATACTCGCTGTTATGGAAGTACAACTTTAAAGGTTGCATTGGTTCGAATTCATCCTCATCACCTACCTAAAATACACACAATTTTGCCTAGATTAAGCAAACTGGACATGCAACTTCAAAGGTTTCTTTTAATAAGCAAACTGGACATGCAATTGGACAAAATATTAAGATTCGATGTGAATACCGTATTATCTTCTTCATTGCGACCTTCTTTTTCATCATCTTTGTCATTTCCTTCTTCTTCCGAGACCTTCTCAGTCTCTTCTTCTTCCATCGGTAATTCTACATGGTATGGTACTTCTTCCTCTCCGTGTTTTACAGCTGGAACAATAACTAACGCCTTTGAAACTTCTTCTACCACTGGAACAATAGCTAACACATCTGAAATTTCAAATGAAATTTCTTCTCTCACCGGTGAAACTTCTTCTACCACCGGAGGCGCCATCTTCTTACGCTTCCTAGTCTCCGACTTCTTTCGCTTCGGAGGCACCGATTTCTTTTGCTTCAGAGAAACTGATTTCTTTTGCTTCTGAGGTCCCTTTCGTCTGTACCATGTCTTTGGCGGCATAATCTGAGAATTTCTACAATCCTTCTACGTAATCTTCCTAGTTTTACCTAAGTTGAGAATTTGAAACAACGAGGGAATCAAGGATAAAGGAAATCGAGAGAGCTTCTTCTCTTTTTACCGAACTGTGAAATCGGATCGAAATGTTAAGGATTGATCGTGAAATGGAGAGTGAAATGTTAGGGCTGATGATGTGCTCAAAGATAATACCCTAAAAGTACTAAAGCAGTAGCTGCAGTATATAGGGGTCGAACCACAAAGACTCAGGATAACACTCAATAGATTTTAGAATAAGAATTAAGCTAAGCTAAACAAATGTACTAAAAATAACAAAACAATTAAATCAAGAGATAAATCAATGGGATAAAAGCTAGGCTTAGGGAAGTTGCAGGCAAATCAGAATTATCAATCAAATCAAATGTCAAGGAATGAAATAAGCTCCGCTCTTGAACTTGAAACACAGATGTAAAGTAAACCAACTGTCGTTGCGAAGACTATCTATGCCTAAACCTAGAATCCCAAATTTCTTTGCAGATTCTATAAATTCAAACAAGCATTAACGATAAAGTTCAATTGTTCACAAAATCCTAAACCAAATTTCTTTGCGAATAGGTCTTTTGCTCACCAAACACTAGTTCAGAAAACCAATCACACTTTCGTGCCAATTAATCAACCTAGCATCATATTCTAGTTCGCAAGGCTAGAATAAGCATTAATCTCAAGTCTAGGTGAAAAGCTCTATAGATATTCCTTAACAATTCGATCAGATCTAATAATTCATCAAATACCTTTTAAACAACCCTAAACCTAACAGAGAATCTACTCAGACATGGTGAATGAGACAAACATCATGAATAAAATAGATATCATAAATAAGATAAAGTAGGAATACAAAAAGGGTTCAAAGTTCTTCTCCCAAAAACTCAATTGCAGAATACTCTATCTCCAGAAATCAGAAGTGTCTTTTCTGGAGGCTCAAAAACCTAATTATATAGCTAAAACACGTTTTGGAATCTAATCGAAAAATAAGGAAAACTTCTGGTTCATCTTCGGTCTTATTGCGCGTTCTGATCACTGGTATCGATCGATACTATAAATGGTATCGATCGATATTTGGGGCTTTAATCGTGACTCTTTCAAATGAATGGTGTCGATCGATGCTCCTCGGGTATCGATCGATGCTGAGCTTCAGTTCCCCGTATTGCTTCAACTCCAGATTTCTTCAAAAGCTTCCAATAATCCAATTTAGCTCCATATGTGCCTATATCCTGAAAAGAATTTTAAAAGACTCTAGAACTACCTAAAAAGGACTTATATCATGGTTGAAAGTGGGTAAAAACCATGATATATCAGCTCCCCCAGACTTAGTCTTTGCTTGCCCTCAAGCAAACAGAAAACCAAACAGAGAAAGAGGTTTGAAAAACATAGAGACTCACCTTTTTCTTGAGATATTGAAATGACTCCTTTCCCAAGCTCCCAATCGTCACTTAAACAGTTTTGGATTTGACCACCATGTACTTCTCCGTAGACAGTCGCAGCCTCCCATTATCCACACATTATCTCATAGCATCGATCATACTAAATCCTTCATTGTCGTTTCAATCCTGTTGTTGATATTCAGGAACCTTATAGATTCTTACTCATACGATATCGTGACTAAGGAACCATCCAAATCGCATACTTCTGGTATTATTTACCTCTCCCCCAGACTTATCTCTTTTTATGTTCTCTTTATTTTCTTTATTTTTCTTTTAGCTTTGCATATACAAATCAAGGTTTGAGACGTGAGTATCGATGGTGTTTGCCACCGAATCCCCAGTACTACTCTCTCAGAGTATTAAAAGTCTTAGGCGAATAATGGGTCACTGGAAATGTTCCTACCCCTCGCTTCAGACTCATGTGTGATTATTCCTTATCCAAGTAGAAAAATGGGATCACCGGAAATGTTCCTAGCCCTCTACTCGGCGGAAATCATTTCATCTTTTATGCACATTCTGTATCAACACATGTCAAGGGAGAGGTATACCATAATTTTCAAACAAATGGGTTCCTATGTCAGATATGAATGATGAATCAAGTTCAGTAAATACCAACCTCAGAGGTGAAGTGCAAGATTTGGCTCAGGATTTAGAAGAAATTTGCTGGAGACATGGGTGTTTCCTGGTCAACTGGTTAGTCTTTGGATTTTTCATTAGTCGATCTTAGAGCTGTTTCTGTGACAAATGGTTACTTAAAATCAAAGTCAGAACAATGAAATCAAGCAAAGGTTCATAATCTCCAACTGGTTTTGACTCAATAAAACAAAAATTTGACTTAAAAGGACTAACTCTAAGAAAAACAAGCCCAAATGTTAGTAACTACCTCTCCCAGACTTAAAACAACACTGTCCCCAGTGTTATTTAGCCTAGAGAAAGCAAGAGAAAGCATGAGAACAGAAATGGCTGAAAGTTAGCTCGACAGTACCGTGGGAAAATAATGGGTATCGATTGATACTGAGGGAGTATCGATCGATACCAAGGTCTTTGTTGGGGATTCTGAAACTCAAAATCGTGTCTACTAAAGCCAAAAGTTAGATGAAGGAACTGTCAGATCAGAGAACACAATTAAAAGCAACAAAATCAATAGATAGCAATAAGTTCCAACAAACACTGACAAGGAGATAGCTAAGTTCAGAAAAGAAAGCAAAACAAAAGAAAAGAAAAGAAAAGAAAATGTGAAACCCAGGAGCAGAGACTAGTCTAAATCCTCATCATCATCTGAAACAGCATAGCGAGATGAAGGGCCAGGAGTGTAGTGGTCGGCGTCAGTGGACGACATGCAGGGATTTTATCCATCGGAAGATGCTTGATATTATTTTGGAATGAATTCAATGAGTGCTTTTGATATCTTAGCCAACGGGAGTTGATGTTTAAGATGAATTGTGGCTAGTTAGACTCGAGTTTAATGCTTCATTGTCTTTGAATTACGAACGGGAGTTCTTGTTGATTGTTAGACATTGAAAGGGATCGTTACCACAAGAGTGGATCAATCTTTATTAGTGTTCTTAGGCTAAAAGAATGCATTTTGTTGAATGTTTGAACATCTTAAACAAGTTAGGAGTCATCCGAAGTCGAAAACCTTACCCAAGGATTCGTTTGTGTAATATTGTGTTAAATCGAAAACCATCATTTGTACTTGTTTGACTATTTGAACTTTAAATCTTGCCGTTAAAATTATGTCATTTGCTTATCACCATATTTTTAGTCTCGCCCTGTTTTAGCTAATTTCTATCTTTGCATTTAAATTTCCGTCTTTACTTATTATTAGGTAGTTAAACAATTCACCACACACAAAAACCCCTATCCGCTTAGATTAAACAAAATTCTGTATTCTTGGTGTGTTGTTCTTGTTTCCCTATGGATTCGATACCCTACGTGCTATAACGATACGCCATTATTGTGGTGTTGTACACATCGGGTTAATTGGTGTGCTAGAGCGTAAAAAACTCTACTATCAGTGGACCGAGCTCGTGGCACTGGGGCGCACATCTCGGCACCAAATCCTATTCCCCGTCCTAGAGCTAACCAAACTGGTGGTAGAGAAGCTTCTACATCCGCAACGAATCCAACTGTTACATTCGCGTTTGGGAAGGTCAAAGTAGTTAGTCGCGGTCAAGGTCCGGGTAGGCAGCCTAGGGCAGCAACCGCCCAGAGGGTTCCAAGGGCTCTGAAAGCCAAGAAGCTCTCGTTCAGAGAAGGAGACTTCCTGACCTGGACGAAGTGGGAATCTTTAAATCCGTTGAAAGAGATGTTTCCGACGTGTGAGTTCAGGGTTCCTAAATCGGGAGATCGGCCCTGGTCCCCTCCTCCGGGTTTTGTGTGCCTCTACAAAAGCTTCTTCACGAGGCTGCACCTTTGGTTTCCCCTTCCCGAGGTTTTCGTACGATATTGCCGAGCTCGAGACTTGGCATTTTCACAGGTCTGTCCAACTACCATGCAGAACATGGTAGCCTCTTACGTACTTGCCGATGAGCACAGGATGGAGCTGACCGATCAGCTGTTCGAGTCTTTGACGACTCATAAGAAGAACTCGGGGTATGCTGGGACTTTCTACGCTGCTTTCAATCTTGGATCGAAGATCCTAATGGGGAAGCCCCGTAAAATCGATGAGTGGCAGACACGCTACTTCTTTGTAAAGATCGATAGTGGATCCGGTCTGGATCCGGAGGAGGGCTATCGTACCGTATGGAACTTTAAGCCCGGTAGAGCCCTATCTGTTTAGGTCAGTTTGAAACTGGTTCTACTCCCGACTACTAACTCTTTGCTTTCTTTTTCAGCGAAACACAAGACCAGTGCCAATCGGTCCGACGAGTTTGTGGCGGCACTTGGTACTCTTTAGTCGGCGAACGTTTCTTGGAAGGAAGTGTCCGAGGAAAAAGTTTGCAAAGCTCGGGAAGACGTCGCATCAGGATAGTTCGTGCTCTCGTCTGCTCGTTTACGATTCATTTTTAATTTTTTTTTTTGTTTCACTCACCCTTTCTTTTTAAGGGAGACTTCTAAAAATGTGGTATGATATCCTTGATTACGCCGAAGAGCTAGCGGCATCTCCTGTGGTAGCTCGGGAAAGAGCCGAAGCTCAGGAAGAGGCTGAAGCTCGAGAAGAGGTTGGTGCCGCCGATCTCAGGAACGACGACTTTCTTAATGCAGCTGAGGCAATGCCAAGTTCTGAGGGTCCTGCGCGGAATCCTCAAGCTGAAGGTTTTATACCGACCGCGGGCTTCGTGGAGATCAATCCTTCTGATAAGGCCAGGACCGGAGCTGATGAGGTCGGGACTACTGCTGAGGAGCAGGTACCTATCATTGCTGAGGAGCCGCCTATTGAAGAAGCGGCACCCTTCCCCGCTGAACAGGTTGAGGAGGATCGAGCTCGTAGAGAGAAAGCCAAGGGGAAGAGGTCGAAGAGGAGCTCGAGGGAGCGCTCCTCTAAAAGACAGAAAACCACCTTCTCTTCTGGAAGCGTGGGCGAACAAGGTGCCAGCGCGGGCGGGGATGGCCACGGCTTCTCCTTCACCTACTCTCGTTCATCGAAGCCTATCTTCGAGAGTGCCCCCGACTGTGCCGAGCTGGTGAGGGCAATATCATGTACCGTGGAGTCTGTACAGCGGGTGCAAGAGATGGCGGCACCGTCATCTTTCATCTGTGCGTCCCACTCCTTTGTGCAGGTAAGCTCGGGGTCGGTCGCCATCGTCTGTATGTATCAGAGTCCATATGAGACGAATCTTTGGATGTTCACGTGGGAGGATGCGGCCGAAGTGCGAGCGTCAGGATTGTCTCCTTTTTTGTAGTAGATCGTGTTGTTTGGTTTTTCTTTTGTCTTTTTGTTTGGATTTGCAGTTGGTCGGTAGGTCGTTGTAACCGGGTATGTTTCTTAATAAAAAATAGTTTTGCCGAACTCAAATTGTTTTTCTTCGATTAAGTGAGAGATGTGAGAGCGAGCTCGGTCACACGTTTGTAAGTTGTGTGCGGGAGGTGTGCGAATGAATACTCAACTATACGCTTATAAGTTTGTGCGTAGAAGAGATGCAAATGAAAACTCGGCTTCACGCTAAAGGTTTGTGCGCGGGAGGGATGCGAGTGAAAACTCGGCTTCACGCTTAAGGCTTGTGCGCGGGAGATTCACGAGTAAAAAGTCGGCTTCACGCTTAAGGTTTGTGCGCAGGATTTTTGCAAGTGGGAACTCGGCTTCGCGCTTAAGGTTTGTGCGCGGAATTTTTGCAAGTGAGAACTCGGCTTCGCGCTTAAGGTTCGTGCGCGGGATTTTTTCGAATGAGAACTCGGCTTCGCGCTTAAGGTTTGTGTGTGGGATTTTTGCGAGTGAGAACTCGGCTTCGCGCTTAAAGTTTGTGCGCAGAATTTTTGCAAGTGAGAACTTGGCTTCGCGCTTAAGGTTTGTGCGCAGGATTTTTGCAAGTGAGAGCTCGGCTTCGCGCTTAAGGTTTGTACGCATGATTTTTGCGAGTGAGAACCCGCCTTTTTTTTTTTCTTTTTTTTTTAACTAGTTTATTTATTTCATAGCTGCACCTTGGGTAAAGGCTGCCTACGTACCCCCAATCAGGGGGATCAAGCCAATCGTAGTTCGGTCAGTCCGGGTTGTTACACAGAAAAAGAAAGCGTTAGGTCGGGGGCATTAGTGGTGGAAGCGCTTGAGGTTCATCGTGTTCCAAGAGCGCGGGACAGCCTCACCATTCATCGTGGCTAGCTCGTAGACACCGAGTTTGACGATCCTGGAGATGAGGTAAGGGCCTTCCCAGTGTGCGCCGAGCTTTCCGACGTTTTCTTCCGTGGTGTTTTCGAAGTGTCCCTCGTCGAAGTGTCTTCCCTTCAATTTTTTGTTGTAGTATTTGGAGGCGAGCTGCTGGTAATTTTGTATCCGCAGGAGGGCGTTATTACGCTGTTCTTCTAAAAAGTCTTCTTCTGTTCGGTGCATATCGTCATTGAGGGCGGGGTTGTGCACGAGCATTGATCGGCGAAGGGTAGGAATCCCGACCTCGGATGGGGCCATTGCTTCTATGCCGTGAGATAAGGAGAACGGTGTTCGGCCGGTCACGGTGCGTGGTGTCGTACGATGACTCCAGAGGACGCCATCAGGTTCGTCTGCCAAGAGTCTTTTTTTCGCGCCGAGCCGCTTCTTTAGGCCGTCAATTATTGTTTTATTCATGGTCTCGGCTTGCCCGTTGCCTTGAGGGTATCGTGGTGTCGACTTGTTCAGCCTTATTCGCCATTTAGTGCAGAAGTCGTCAAAAAGTCCCGAGATGAATTGTGGGACATTGTCTGTGACGTTCTGATATGGGAGCCTGTGGCGGCAGATAATGAATTTCCAAACGAACTTTCGCACGTTGTCGGCGAGGATGTTGTTGTAGGATTCGGCTTCGACCCACTTAGTGTAGTAGTCAGTCATTATGAGTATTTACGCCTTTCCTCGAGATCGGGGCATGGGTCCTACAATGTCCATTGCCCACCGCATAAATGGGTAAGGCGCTGTCGCCGTGGTGAGGAGCTCGGCGGGAAGGTGCATCATTGGTGCGTGTCGTTGGCTCTGTTCGCATCGTGCTGCGAATTTTTCGCAATCTTTGAGCATCGTTGGCCAAAAATAGCCTTGTTTTCTTATTTTTACTGCGAGAACTCGACTATTGGAATGGTTTCCTCCCGCGCCTTCATGTAGCTCCTTCATTACTCTGATCGTTTCATCCCCGTTCAGACAAGTCAGGAGGACTCCGGAGGAGCTCCATCTATATAGACCATCGTTGAGTCGAACATATCGCGCACATTTTCTTTAAGACGCCGAGCTTCCCATCTGTTAGTTGGGGTCGCCCCGTTCTCTATGTACGCGAGTATCTTGTTTCGCCAACCTGGTGAGATTGGTCTAGAGGGTGACGGAGGGATAGTGTCCGTTTTTTCTTGCTCGTCCGCGTGACCGAGCTCGGTTGTGTGGGCATCTTCCACGAGCAGGATTCCCCGAGGAAGAGCGATGCTGGGATGGTCGATGTTTTCCACTGGTTGTGTTGGACCAGAAGTCGATGCTAGGGCAGCGAGTGCGTCGGCGGAGATATTCTCTCCTCGGGGTATTTTTGTGAGGCTAAATTCGTCGAACTCGGCGAACAAGTCCTTGACAAGTTGGAGGTAGGCATCCATACGCTCGTTTTTGGCCTCGTACTCACCGCTGAATTGGTTGGCCACGAGCTGGGAGTCGCAGTGTGCTCAGATGCTTGTTGCTCCAACACCTTTTGCTAACTTGAGCCCGGCGATCAGGGCTTCATATTCAGCTTCATTGTTTGAAGCCGGGAACGCCAAACGAAATGACTGTTCTAGTACTTCGCCCGTTGGTGACTCGAGTTTGATGTCGATGCCGGATCCATGATGAGAGGATGATCTGTCGACGAACAGGCTCCACTGGCTCGGGAACCAACTCGATCAAGAAATCTGCCAAAACTTGGGATTTAGCGGCAGGTCGGGCCATGTATTCAACGTCGTATTCGCTGACTTCGACCGCCCATTTGGCAATCCGACCAGATGCTCTGAAGACTCTCCATGACATACCTCTGAAAAGTGGCAGTCTCCATCGGCAGAACCGGTGGTGGAGGAAATGAAGGAGCAGGAGCAGATGTCTGGCGGCGCCGAGAATCACGAGGCTGACTTCCAGCAAAGTCAGAAGCTGGTGTCTCAACTGCAGCGACAGGGATGGAAGGGAGCTGGCGTGGGGAGCGAACACGCGCGGACGGAGCAACTGAAAGCAGACTCGGATCTGGATCGAAGTGCAGCTGAGAAGGGTCATCGCCAATCTGGATCAAAATGCGGTTGGGGAGGTGCACAAAGAGTTCTCCGTCTGTCATGGGTAGGCACCAGCGACGAGTTGGCTTCAGCCAACGCATGTGCTGCATATGCTGCTCATCCATCAAAGAACGAGTGGTGACAATCGAGCAAGCGCAAGTGGAGATGCCGAAATGCTCGAAGATAGGAGTGAGGAGGCTACCGACCAACTCAGTCTTCCGCGATGTGGCGTAGTTGCGACCAGTGAAGGGTTTGGTCTTCAGAGAGACCAAATGGTGGGCAAAGAGAGCGCCTATGTTGACCGCGAGGTTCAGCTCGGGCCACTCGAACCTGTCCTCAGGAATAATGTCGCCAACGGCCTTGTATAGTAGGATCAGCTCCGAGATCTGCAGTTTGTTCGGCTCCATCTTGCAGAGAAGAGTGGTGCTCAGAATGCAAACAATGCAGCGCAGCGTCGGATGACGGATGTCTATCTGTGTCTTGGTCTTGGAGTGGTAGGCTCCAAGACCAATGTGTCGCCAAAAGGTCTGGGCATCGTGAAACTGGGTAGGTAGAGCTATCTGCTGAGGATAAGGATTGAACCCGTAGATGGCGCAGAGATCAGGGATAGGCAGCATGTAACAAACTCCTCGGATCAAAAAAGTCAATGTGCCCTCTGAAGCAGTGCGGTGGACCTCATCTCTGTAATATACTCGAGCAGTGGCGAGGAACTGACGTACGAGGTCTGGATAGAGGTCATACTGCCGTGAACACAATGTCCCTAGACCAATCTTCTCTAGCATGGTAGAGAGGTCCACATCTATACCCAGGCGGCGCATAGCGTGAGGATCAATGAAACGTGTAGGAAGGATGACCACGCGCAGCCACTCATTGTAGAACAGAGTGTCGTAATCGTCCCACTCCTCAGCTATGGGCCTATAGATACAGGCCTCACTCTCGGTCTCATCCTTAGGCAAGCCTGCCCAATCGCGTCGCGGGATGATCCTCTTCCCCTCCAACTTAGGCCAGGGAGGCCTAGCGACAGGAATAGGGGCAGAAGGGGAAGGGGAACGTCGTGGTGCGGCTCTCAGGTCACTAATGTGAACGTCAATGAAGCTCTGAGGACCTGTAATGTCTGTGAAACCTCCCTTAAGGACTCTGTAGCGATCGCCGGTAAGAATGGCTGTCACGACACCGGCGTGCCAATAAGAGCCACAGAATGCCTCCACCTCCTCTTGAAGATCAAAGTTGCGGCGTGGAGGATTGGAACCGGAAGCATCATCCTGTCGTGCCTTCTTGCGGGGAGCCATCTGAGAAGAAATAAAAAAGAAAACAGACAGCAGATTAGCTTGTGCGTCAAATAAGTACAGGTATCGATCGATACCAAGGGGGCATCGATCTATACACAGGTTCACTACAGATTGCATCGCAAAGTTCACTATAACACAGGTCGGGTATTGAGCGATACCAAGGGTGTATCGATCGATATTTTAGACAAAATCGCAAAGTTCATCACAACAGAATTGCAATTTCCAACTTATCATCCTAAAATCGAATTCTGAAATCTACTTCATCTCTAGCATATCCATTCTAATCCTAACATAGCGATTTCATTCTCTTAGAACCCAAAAATGACAAGAAACAGATTAAGAATTTCACAATAGAGGCAAACTCCCAAACCGAATCTATCACTAGTCTAAGAGTGTGGAAATCGAGTACATTACCTTGTAGATTGAAGGAATGAGTAATGGAATGACAATGTGGGCAAAAATCCGAGTGGAATAGAGATGAAAATCGAAGAAAACGATGAAAAATTGAAAAAGTTGTGAGCGTGAGAGAGAGGAGGAGGCAGCGTCAATCGATGATTGTAAAGGATTGTTTATTAAACTCGAGGGTTTTATAGCAAAACCTACCTGGGTGCGGAGTATCGATCGATACAGTAAGTAGTATCGATCGATGCTCAGCGTATCAGCACAGTCCGCATTTGGCCATGGTATCGATCGATACTCCTAGGGTATCGATCGATGCTCGTCGTTTGGACCTGGTTCACACGAAGACACAACACGAAAACAAGAAGAAAAATCAAATAAAAACGTATGTAAAGACTTACCAGTGGGTTGCCTCCCACCAAGCGCTTGTTTAATGTCTTTAGCTTGACATGGAGAGCAGTCAGGCAGCTGGTGGCTCAGCCAGAGGCACAATGTGGCCATCTGGAATGGTGGCTTTCGCCCAATAATGTTTCACCCGCTGTCCATTGACAGTGAACTCCTTTCCTTCAGTTCTCAGCAAGACTACTGCACCGTGTGGGCGGACCTCCTTGATCGTGAAAAGACCTGACCAATGAGAACGCAATTTCCCAGGAAACAATTGTAGACGAGAGTTGTACAGAAGTACCTGGTCATTTGGTTCAAAATGGCGGGAAAGGATCTTCTTGTCATGATAGGCTTTGGTCCTTTCCTTGTACAGTTTGGAGTTCTCATAGGCGAAGTGTCTGATCTCATCCAATTCGTTCAGCTGAATCAATCGCCTCTGAGCAGTAGACTTGATGTCGAAATTCATCAATTTAGTAGCCCAAGCTGCTTTGTGCTTGATCTCAACAGGAAGATGGCATGCTTTTCCATACAGCAGATGGAATGGTGTGGTGCCAAGCGGTGTCTTGAACGCAGTTCTGTAAGCCCAAAGAGCGTCATCGAGTTTCAGTGCCCAATCCTTCCGTGTAATGCCGACTGTCTTCTCCAAATTCTCCTTGATCTGTCTGTTGGAGACCTCGACTTGTCCGCTGGTCTAAAGATGGTATGGTGTGGCAACGCGGTGATGAACTCCATACTTTCTCAGCAGCTTCTCGAAGATCTTGTTGATGAAGTGATTACCACCATCACTGATGACAACTCTGAGGACACCGAATCGAGGAAATATGGTGAACTTGAACAGTTTCAGAACCACGGCAGAATCGTTGGTAGGACTAGCAATTGGTTTTACCCACTTGGAGACGTAGTCGACGGCGATCAATATGTATCTGTTCTGTCGCGATGGAGGAAACGGTCCCATAAAATCAATACCCCAGCAGTCAAAGACTTCAACCTCAAGGATGAAGTTCTGCGGCATCTCATGACGCTTGCTGATCTTCCCTCTTCTCTGGCATACATAACAGTGAAAGATGAAGGTGTGAGCATCCTTAAACTTTGTAGGCCACCAGAAACCAGCTTGCAGAACCTTAGAAATTGTTTTGAATGTAGCAAAATGCCCAGCATACTCAGATCCATGGCAATGAAACAAAATATCTGGTACCTCAGATTCAGCTATACACCTTCTGTAGATCCCATCAGAACAGTGCTTGTACAGATAAGGTTCATCCCAGAAATAACGTCTGACATCTCTCATGAATTTCTTCTTGACATACTTCTTGAGGTGCTTTGGTTCGTAGTCAGCAGAGAGGTAGTTGGCTATGTCGGCATACCAAGGTTTAGCAGGAGTGGTGACAGCAAAAATCTCTTCTGTATCGAGCTGATCTGCAGACAAATCGGCAGTGGAAAGCAGCTGGTATCGATCGATATAGTGGGAGTATCGATCGATGCTTGTATCGTGAACTGACAACAACAACTCTTGAGGGTATCGAACGATACACCATGGGCGTCGAATCGAATCAGAACCAGTTTCAACGAAGTATATCCTCTCCTAAGGTAATGAATCGTCAATAGGAACATCTTCACTAATCTTCATAATCGATACATATGCGATGTCCGGTGATCGTTCTTGTAGGAATCAGCTCATCTTTCTCATTCTTCACCACTGTGAAACCTCCCTTCTTAGGAACAACATGAACAGGGCTGACCCAACTGCTGTTAGAAATGGCATAAATGTGCCTTCAGAAGTTTCAAAATCTCTTTCTTTACCACTTCTTTCAGATTCGGGTTAAGTCTCCTCTGATGCTCGATTGAAGCTTTCGACTCGTCCTCCAGATGGATCTGTGCATGCATCAGATCCGTCTGGAGGACGAGTCGAAAGCTTTGCGATACTTGCGCAGCTTGCTCAGCAATAAGGCGACCTCTGCGTTGTTCAAAGAAGAATTGACAATTACAGGGTAAGTAGAGTTAGGGCCAAGGAAAACGTACCTCAAGCTAGCTGGGAGTGGCTTAAGATCGAGCTTAGGAGCTCTCTCTTCACTCCAATCACTCAAAGAATCGGGTTTGGTACGAGAGATGTGCAGTTCCTCGGGAAGAAGAGGTTGGTATCGATCGATACCTCCTGTGGTATCGATCGATGCTTCAGCATTGTTGTCAAGAATCGTGGCAAAAGCAGCAGCAACCTCTGTGGGAACTATCTCTGTCTCAGCCGAGCAAACCAATGCTCTTTCCAAGAGATTCTCAGGGTGCAATCTCAAGAAATACTCATCTGATAGCTCACTGAAAGTGTCGATGAAGAACGTCTGACCAACTATGGTTAGTTTTTTCATCATCTTCTCCATGTTGAAGGTCATAACCAGATCACCGATGTTGAGAGATATTCGCCCATTCTTGCAGTCGATTAGGGCACCAGCTGTAGCTAAGAAAGGTCTACCCAATATCAGTGGATCTCTCGGTTCAGCATCATACTCGAGGACGATGAAATCAGTAGGGACTAAGCAATCCCCAATGGTAATCGGGACGTCCTCAAGTAGACCTTCAGGGAATCAAACAGATCGATCAGCAAGGATCAGGGAGATCCGAGTTGGTGTGAAATCTGTCATCCTCATCCTCTTAGCTACTGAATACGGCATGAGATTCACACTGGAGCGAAGATCGCAAAGTGAACGTTCGAACCTCTCAGTGAAGATCGTGCAATCCAAGACAAAGCTCCCAGGGTCTGGTAGTTTCTCTGGAATCTTGTTGAGAAGAATCGCACTGCACTCGTGGGTGATTCTCAGTACCCCTTCCTCAAGATTCACATTGCTCGAAACCATCCTCTTGATGTACCTTCTGAAAGCTGGTGCAGTCTTGAGAGCATCCACGAACGGGAGTTCGACAACTAAATCTCTAGCATTGCTCAGGATCTGGCTTTTTCTATCTCCTTCTTAGACTTAGCAGCGGGTCGAGGAAAATGAATCTTTGGTATATAGACTCTCCCGACATGTCCAGTGGTCTGTTTCTGTTCGACTCTTGGACGGGTATCGATCGATACAGGGGGTGTATCGATCGATGCTTTTGGTTTTTCAACTGGTCCTGTAGAATTCTGAACGGGCAACGGTTGATGTTGAGTGGTATCGACCGATACTGGGGGAGTATCGATCGATACTAGGGAGATTGCAGGAATCTCATCGTCGTCATCGTCGTCTCCAGCAAGATCAACGAGCTACTTAGGCGAGTAAGTCTTCTTCAACCTTGGAGTGAACTCTCTTCCACTCCTCAAAGTGATAGCATGAACATGCTCCCGCAGATTCACCGTTTTACCTGGAAGGAAACCATCTTGTCTCTTAACTGTGTCTACAGTTTGAGCAACCTGAGTTTCCAACTTCTTCTGATGGATGTTGAGAGCTTCGATTTTGCCATTCAAATCAGTGTATAAGGCATCCATCTTTCCATTGAAATCAACAGTCATCTTTTGCTGCCCCTCAAGAATCTGTTCAAGCATAGTCTCAACTTTGCTTTCCTGAGTTTTGGGAGGTGGTGTCTGATAAGATGAATTCACATATGTGCGAGTGTACCCACTGTTCTGAAATGGCTTCTGAGCAAAGGAGTTTGCTCCGAAATTCAAAGACTTGAAATCAGATTTGAAATCAGATTTGAATCCTCCTCTCTGAGAGTTGTTGTTGAAGCCGCGGTTGTACGATGAATTCTGAAATCCATTACCACCTATGTAGTTGACATCCTCTGCTTCACCTTCATCGATGTTCTCAACTTCCTCAGCAAAGTGCACTGCCTTCTGCTGTTTACCCAATAACTGATTGTGAACTGACTACAGCTTGGCATGTACTTCAGCAATCTGCAACCCATCAATGTTTTCATTATGCTTCTTTCTCTCGAAATCTGCATTCTTAGTGCTGTTGCTAGATGCCAGATTCTCAATCAACACATAAGCGTCCTCGGGATACCTGGTGTTGAAATTCCCATTGCTTGCAGTGTCCAACGCCATCTGATACCTCCAATTGATCCCTCTGAAGATGATACCCAATAACTGAACCTGCGAGAAACCGTGGTGAGGGCAGTCCCTCTGATAAGACCGAAATCGAACCCAGGCGGCCTTGAATGCCTCAGTTGCTCCCTGAGAAAATTGGGAGATCTTGTTCCTGAGCTCTTCTGATCTCGCGTCATCATAAAAATTGTTCAGAAAAGCAGTCTTAGTCTCCTCCCAAGTAGTCAAAGAACCAGGAGGCAACTGCTTCAACCAGTAAGCTGCATCTCCACTAAGAGAGTATGGGAAGAGCTTACAAAAGAGGAAGTCATTGGACACTCCATTGTATTTGATACTGGTGACCAAGTCCTCGAACTTGGCATGTATAGCTTGGCATGTACTTCAGCAATCTGCAACCCATCAACGTTTCCATTCTGCTTCTTTCTCTCGAAATCTGCATTTTTAGTGTTGTTGCTTGATGCCAGATTCTCAATCAACACATAAGCGTCCTCGGGATACCTGGTGTTGAAATTCCCATTGCTTGCAGTGTCCAACGCCATCTGATACCTCCAATCGATCCCTCTGAAGATGATACCCAATAACTGAACCTGCGAGAAACTGTGGTGAGGGCAGTCCCTCTGATAAGACCGAAATCGAACCCAGGCGGCCTTGAATGCCTTAGTTGCTCCCTGAGAAAATTGGGAGATCTTGTTCCTGAGCTCTTCTGATCTCGCGTCATCATACAAATTGTTCAGAAAAGCAGTCTTAATCTCCTCCCAAGTAGTCAAA
The DNA here is from genome assembly GCA_004349715.1 of Crucihimalaya himalaica. NCBI lineage: Eukaryota > Viridiplantae > Streptophyta > Magnoliopsida > Brassicales > Brassicaceae > Crucihimalaya > Crucihimalaya himalaica. The sequence continues at coordinate 1,102,587 of SMJT01000015.1, forward strand.
GAACCAGGAGGCAACTACTTGAACCAGTAAGCTGCATCTCCACTAAGAGAGTATGGTAAGAGCTTACAGAAGAGGAAGTCCTTGGACACTCCATTGTATTTGATACTGGTGACCAAGTCCTCGAACTTGGCATGTACAGCTTGGCATGTACTTCAGCAATCTGCAACCCATCAACGTTTCCATTCTGCTTCTTTCTCTCGAAATCTGCATTTTTAGTGCTGTTGTTAGATGCCAGATTCTCAATCAACACATAGGCGTCCTCGGGATACCTGGTGTTGAAATTCCCATTGCTTGCAGTGTCCAACGCCATCTGATACCTCCAATCGATCCCTCTGAAGATGATACCCAATAACTGAACATGCGAGAAACCGTGGTGAGGGCAGTCCCTCTGATAAGACCGAAATCGAACCCAGGCGGCCTTGAATGCCTCAGTTGCTCCCTGAGAAAATTGGGAGATCTTGTTCCTGAGCTCTTCTGATCTCGCGTCATCATAAAAATTGTTCAGAAAAGCAGTCTTAGTCTCCTCCCAAGTAGTCAAAGAACCAGGAGGCAACTACTTGAACCAGTAAGCTGCATCTCCACTAAGAGAGTATGGTAAGAGCTTACAGAAGAGGAAGTCCTTGGACACTCCATTGTATTTGATACTGGTGACCAAGTCCTCGAACTTGGCATGTACAGCTTGGCATGTACTTCAGCAATCTGCAACCCATCAACGTTTCCATTCTGCTTCTTTCTCTCGAAATCTGCATTTTTAGTGCTGTTGTTAGATGCCAGATTCTCAATCAACACATAGGCGTCCTCGGGATACCTGGTGTTGAAATTCCCATTGCTTGCAGTGTCCAACGCCATCTGATACCTCCAATCGATCCCTCTGAAGATGATACCCAATAACTGAACATGCGAGAAACCGTGGTGAGGGCAGTCCCTCTGATAAGACCGAAATCGAACCCAGGCGGCCTTGAATGCCTCAGTTGCTCCCTGAGAAAATTGGGAGATCTTGTTCCTGAGCTCTTCTGATCTCGCGTCATCATAAAAATTGTTCAGAAAAGCAGTCTTAGTCTCCTCCCAAGTAGTCAAAGAACCAGGAGGCAACTGCTTGAACCAGTAAGCTGCATCTCCACTAAGAGAGTATGGGAAGAGCTTACAGAAGAGGAAGTCATTGGACACTCCATTGTATTTGATACTGGTGACCAAGTCCTCGAACCTGTCGATATGATCCATGGGATGCTCATGAGAAAGACCATGGAAAGGGTGCTGGCCTACAAGAGTGTAATATGCAGGCTTCAGCTCAAAGTCATTTCTCTGGAAGGTTGAAATACGAATCGCAGATCGGTTTGCATATAACTGATCTGGTCTATTGTACTCCCCAAGCGTTCTGGCACGATTAACCTGGACATTCCCAACATTCCCACGCACAGCTGGTGGGATAATCTCATTGGCTACCGGTGCAGGGGCAACAATGTTTCCTTCTGCATCAAGCCTCTGTCCTTGCGCGTCACACATGTGACCTTGCTGATCTCTCAAAACTCCAGCCTCATCACGAGCAAGCACAATCGGATGGTTCATCTCAGCTTGTTTCTTTTGCTTTCTGTACGTACGCTCTAATTCAGCTAGCTCTTTGTTAGATAGATTGGTCAGCTGCTTGTTCTTGCTTCTTCTAGTCTCTCGATGCTGCATACACCTGAAACTGAAACACAGAAATCAAATTGCGTAAGTGACAAAAATAACAACGAGTATCGATCGATACCTAAAGGGTATCGATCGATGCTTAACAACTTAGTCGAAATTCTAAACCGTAATCTAATGGTGAAATTAGAGTCCCCGGCAACGGCGCCAAATTTTGATGTGCTCAAAGATAATACCCTAAAAGTACTAAAGCAGTAGCTGCAGTATATAGGGGTCGAACCACAAAGACTCAGGATAACACTCAATAGATTTTAGAATAAGAATTAAGCTAAGCTAAACAAATGTACTAAAAATAACAAAACAATTAAATCAAGAGATAAATCAATGGGATAAAAGCTAGGCTTAGGGAAGTTGCAGGCAAATCAGAATTATCAATCAAATCAAATGTCAAGGAATGAAATAAGCTCCGCTCTTGAACTTGAAACACAGATGTAAAGTAAACCAACTGTCGTTGCGAAGACTATCTATGCCTAAACCTAGAATCCCAAATTTCTTTGCAGATTCTATAAATTCAAACAAGCATTAACGATAAAGTTCAATTGTTCACAAAATCCTAAACCAAATTTCTTTGCGAATAGGTCTTTTGCTCACCAAACACTAGTTCAGAAAACCAATCACACTTTCGTGCCAATTAATCAACCTAGCATCATATTCTAGTTCGCAAGGCTAGAATAAGCATTAATCTCAAGTCTAGGTGAAAAGCTCTATAGATATTCCTTAACAATTCGATCAGATCTAATAATTCATCAAATACCTTTTAAACAACCCTAAACCTAACAGAGAATCTACTCAGACATGGTGAATGAGACAAACATCATGAATAAAATAGATATCATAAATAAGATAAAGTAGGAATACAAAAAGGGTTCAAGGTTCTTCTCCCAAAAACTCAATTGCAGAATACTCTATCTCCATAAATCAGAAGTGTCTTTTCTGGAGGCTCAAAAACCTAATTATATAGCTAAAACACGTTTTGGAATTTAATCGAAAAATAAGGAAAACTTCTGGTTCATCCTCGGTCTTATTGCGCGTTCTGATCACTGGTATCGATCGATACTATAAATGGTATCGATCGATATTTGGGGCTTTAATCGTGACTCTTTCAAATGAATGGTGTTGATCGATGCTCCTCGGGTATCAGAAGTGTGCTCAATTACCACTTGTCATTCATGTCAATCATCATGACCACCGCGTTTCCTTCAAGTATCCTCTTGGTCCTAGAGAATGGAGATGTGGAGTTTGTTGGGAAGATATTGATTGGTCATATGGGGCTTATTCTTGTTCTCTTTGTCCTAATTATGCTATTCAGTAACTATGTGCAACAAGGGATGACGTGTGGGATGGGGAAGAGCTTGATGGAGTACCTGAAGAAATTGAAGATATCAAGCCATTCAAGAGGAATGATGACAACACAATCACTCATTTCGCTCATGAACATAACCTCATGAGCCTCAGCAAAAACGGTGAAGAAAGCAGGTTGTGTGGAGCATGTGTACGTCCCATTGGTTCTTACACATTCTACAAGTGTTCAGAATCATATTGCAGTTTCATTCTCCATGGAACGTGTGCTAATCTTCCAAAGAAGAAACGATATTTTCTGAGCCGAACACCTCTTAATCTTCATCAAACCAGACTTTAGAGTTATGGCGCTGAAATTTGTGATGCTTGTCAACAAGTTTGCTGTGAAGGATTCATGTATTCTAGTGATACACCCATGAACTTTGACGTACTATGTTATTCCATTGAAGTGCCGTTTATCCATGGAAGTCATCCTCATCTTTTACTCTACCTCAAACTACAAGACAATCAGTTGAAGACTTGCTAAGGCTGCGGCATCGATCATACAAGAATCGTCATAGGTTGTGTCAAGTGCAATTATTTTTTGGACTTTCGTTACGCCACACTACCATTAACGGTAAGACTTCCCATATATGATGATCATCCACTCGCTCTTTGTTATGGAGAAAAGGCACGCGACAAATATTGGTGTGATATTTGTGAAAGAGAAATAGATCCAGAGACTTGGTTCTACAGTTGTAAAGATTGCAGAGTCACTTAGCATATTTTTTGTGTACTTGGAGATATCAGGTATGCCAAACCAGGAGGAAAGCTCTCTGAGATGGTTGAATTACTGCCTAACAATAGATTATCACGACCAGTTTGCAACAACTGTCATTGTCGTTGCCCAGGTCCCTTCATTATTAAGTACTCCTATGATGAAGTCATGTTCTTTTGCTCTTATTATTGTTTCCAACATTTTGGAGACATGTATTTTTTCGTGAGAGAGGACATGTGCCCTCCATGGGCACAAAGAAGATATAGAACCCAATACTTGATGAGGTGGTAGTTAATGGCCGAGTTAAATCTCATTTGTTATTTTTGTCATTTCTGCCTACATTTTATATTACCTGACGATTATAACATGATCATACATATACATACGATCATGTGTATCTTTCCGAGCATCAGTGCAGCTTTGGCTCTGGCACCATCGTATTACAAACAGATTTTTCCACTGCTCAACTGTAAAACCTAATAAAAGTGAAAGACGAACAATGTTTACCTCTAACTCTACTCTCCCCTGGAATTCTCATCAACAATATGATTTAACAGAGTAAAAAAAAACAACGACTAATCAGATGTTAATGAATCTGCTTACAATTTTCTTCTCTCCACCAGACTATTCTCTTCCATAAACACGAAATCAAAGCACAGCTCCGAGAACAAAATTAACAGAGTAAACGAAGAGAGTGGAAGTCGGAGTCAGAGACTATTATTTTGCATAATTAATGATATTACCCGTGAGGCCGCGATGAAGCATTGTTGTGAGCAGATGCTTCAAAATAAGCTTTTTCAGCATTATCCAATCTGTCTTGAAACATTGTCCACTCTCTCCTGCATCTTTCTCTCACCTGAAAACGTAAATAAAGATACAAGTCAGAAAGAGTTACAAACGCAAGAGGATCGAAACTATAATGGATATTAACAAGGATGAAAAAAAAGATTAGGGATTCGTTGAATTATTCATTCTTGCATTGGTATTTACTTACCCCTTCCCATGGTTGTTTCCCTCGCTCTGGTTGTCCCTGTCAAGATTTCAGATGCACAGAGATTACAACACACGCTAATGTAGTAAATATACAAATACTAGATGTTTCTACTGTATAAATGGGAATGCGCCATACCACATCAAAAACTAATTTCGAATTTTCTTATTACATCTGTGTAGGCTTTGAGCTTGAGATGTATGACTATATGATTAACAAAACTACTCTCTAGAATCTTAGTTTTCCTATGATATATATTCAATGGAATTCTGTTATATAATTTCCAAAGGCAGTCCACAAAATCCAAATTCCAAAACTTTACTTTTGTTACCCACAAAATAAAGAAAAATATGGATCTGAAAGCATACTTGATTCCCTAGTGATGGAACACCTTGATGAATAATCCATTGAGCATCTACAACTCCAATTTTCTCGTGTGCGTTCTGTTAAGGCAAGTAAGATCGATGAGGATATAAAACGAGTGAAGAAAATCTATGAGAGAGAGAGAGAGAGAGAGATCTTGATGTGCATATGGCTCTGTCCAAAGTAAGTTAAGTTGCAGACCTGAACACATTTCCGAACGGCAAAGTCCAGACCCCATCCATGAACCAAATCATTCTGCAATTACAAGGTAACAATTGGAATTTGCTGAAGACAGTGATCTTTGAGTCACTTAAAGAGAGAAGAATAAGAATTTGATTCTATTACATACCTGAATCATATACCACACACAGCGCCATGCCTTGCGGGAGAAAACAGGAGCCATAATCTCTACAAATCTGATTTTGGTTTTAATAGCAAGAATGATGAGACTATTCACTTTCTACGCATATCCTTTTTGCTAAGTTCATTTATATTGATATACATAAGTAAAGTATCATACGCTGCACAAGGGGGTAAATTGGGATCAGTGCACCACCCATTCCTCTCCTCAGCATGCCTGCAAGAATATATGAGAGGAGAAATGAAGTAAATGCAGACCACTGAATATGTTAATTTAAAGCGGTGGTAAGAAAATAATTTAGAAACTTCATTATATTATTCTAACTTGTGGACTTCAGTGTCGTCTCTTTTCTTTGTCATCTCCCATGTGAGCCCTTCATATGGCTCTAACCCAGGCTGTGAGATTTCCAAACCATGTTTCTTCACCACTGCCAGATATCTGTCAAAGAGATTTAATCTTCATAACCTGGAATGGCTATTAAAAGGAAGTCCAAGTTTCAAAAACATACTTTTCCGAATCAAAGTGTTCCACGCCAAGATCCTCGTCCCATATGAAGATATATTCATAGGGAGCAACAATGTCAGGATGCAGAAAACGCTTGGCGTACCACCTTCAGGGAAAATTCATAGATTTTTAAGTAAATCTGTCACTACATAGAAACTCCTACAAGGAGGAAGATTGCCGTTCCTGCTTAGTAAAGTAGCCACTAACCATTTTGTTTGTTTCCGAATGCTCACATGAATGGCTCGCTTGGACCATTCAAACTCTTCCCATTCGCTGGCCCGGCCATCGTAGTGAAACAGCATTATAGAGAAGTTATCTGAGAACTGAGAAATGTAACGTCAAGGAATGAGAAAAAGAAGGAAAGAAGAAGAATAAGTATGGGAGGCAGGATACCTTCTTCAACACAGTGTCTATATTTTTCCTCTGATCATAGCCAACTGTGAATGTTACTAGATAGCGCTGCTTGACTATTAAATCCTGCATGACATACCAACAAAATGTGACATGATCTTGAAGCCATTCTCTAATAAAAGTCAGTAGATTCAAATTTATGAACCTCATTAGGGTCGCCCCACAATCGACGGAGATAAAAATCTGATTCAGGCGTAACTATATCTGGGGGTAGCCTCTCAGCACCACGGGGGTTAGTAGGAACCCATATCTGCAATAGCTCGAAAGTTCTATCATCAATATTTTATTAAAACATAAAAAATGAAATAAGCAGTGAACCAGAGAATCACAACCTTCGTGTCATTATAGTTATAGGGAGGGTCAGGGATGTCATTCTTGAGTTTGAGGCCTTTTGTGGAAGACCAAGAACTAAATAGTCTTTGTCTGGATATGTCTGAGTATTTATCCTCAATGTATGCAAGATCAATCGAGGGAAACAATGTGGATGGAAGATTCATCTAACCATTTTCAAAATAAGAAGATACAAAACCATCACCGTGTAAGAAATGACATAATCAAGTTTAAAATGAAAGGAAAAGGTGTAAACATGCTGCACCAATTGAAGATTTAATCTTACCTTAGTTAAGGTCAAGGTCGGAAAAGTAATACCCATAAGGAAACCAACTATAACCCCGAAAAAGGATGTTAATAGAAGCCTCATCATTTGACTGGGTCGTCTCATATTTCCACTGTATATCAAAAAGAGAAGCGTACACGATTTGAAAAGATACAGATAAGGATTCAAACAAAAATGCTATACAAATTCACATAGTTAGTGCTAACACTGCCTATATACCTAAATCCACTGCCTATATATTTATTAAGAAAAGAGCAAAAGCACCTACCAGAGTATATACCTAAAGGTTGATATCTGATATCTACTATCTAAGCAAGCATAAAGTCGTGATACGAAGAACTGCACACTTGCATCCTTCGATGCTTCTAACTACAAAAATAACACAAACAAAGAAACAGCAAGAGTAAGAAAACATGATCAACTTAAGTACAATCCTTCAGGATCTTGAAAGATATGAGCTTTGTAATGAAAGCCTACATTCAATACTGTAAAGCAATCACAAAGTGGAAAATTCAATATATTTAACTAATCCACAATGGAATCACAAAATACAATTGTACCATTCCTCAATTGTTGACAACAATACCAAAAATATGATGTGTTCCAAATTAATTAAATTACAACAACTCACTTCGATCATTATCAAAAACAACAAATCCATTCTAAATTAAACCCCTAAACCTAAACGCAATAAATTCTAATTACGGCACAACAATTCAACAATGGAAGAAGAACATACGATCATATACCAAAATAGAAAGTAAAACCAGGTTTCGGTTCTGTCTGACTAATTGGCGACAACACCAAATTTTCAGAGTCCGAGAAACACAGAACTCAGATAGCGTTCGATCACCATTCGTAAACGGATTCAAGCTTCAAACGTTTGGATCTTCAGCTTTAGAATCCAGAATTGGTCCACGCCTTACCGATATTACTGCAGGAAACGGCAAAATCAGTAGCTCAAAAAAAAAAACTCAAAACTCTCTTTTGACGAAAATTGTCTCTTGTGAACTTTTTAAGAGTTGAGTTACTTTAATTCGGAATCAACCAAAGCCCATTAAAGGCATACTTTATCTAAATTGGGCCTTTCATTCAGATACACATGGCAGAAAAGGAGTTAGGAAGTTATAAGCAGCAAAAAAGAACAAAAAAAAAAAAACTGTTAAGCAGCCACGTGACAGCTAAACAGATAAAATTATGATAATCACTGTCTATGATAAAACAGATAAACCACACATCAACAGCCAACAGGTGTTCAGTTCAACTTATGTTTTTACCTATTCTAATTTTTTTAGTTGAAAAATATAGTATAGAGTAAAAACAAAATTAGAATAAATTAATCTTATAAGGTTTTAATTGTTTGACTCAAGTAATGGTAAAATTTGTTTTTAATTCTCTTATAGAATAATGCTCTAATTAGTAATCTACTTCAAACAAATTTACTTAATTTCCATTTTAAATTTGATCTTACTGTATCGGTCTAATCCAGATTATAATTACACACTCCCTACAAATATATACAGTATATTGGGGACTATAGAATATGCTTATAAAAACTTTCCCTTTTATACAAAAAACGACGTCGTACTCAAACTTGATCTGCCAATCACAAATCAACAAAACAAAACAAAATTGCGATTTGCATTTTAAATTTATATTAAATCGAAAGAAACTAAGATCTTTTCTGAGATTTTCTCCTCTTATGTTTGAGGTTTCAACATAAAAAGTGTATTTTTTTTGTTTGTTGAAGTTTCCTGCAAAAAAAAAATTGAAACGTTAAGTATTGGTATTTTAATTTGTCTGTTTATATTTTGGGGATTGTGTCGTGGATTTTTGTAGCAGCTTGAAGGACGATGTCGTCATCACCGGACATTGCCGGAATCTTAGATAATACTAAGGAGCTTGATCGGTTAAGGAAAGAACAAGAGGAAGTTCTTGTGGAGATTAATAAGATGCATAAGAAGCTTCAAGCTAGTAAGTGTTTCCATTTTGAGCCAAAATTTATGGTTTTTACTAACCAAATTTGTTTGATGAACCAAGTAAGAAGCTTTTTGATCTTCTTCTCTTACTTGTGATTTCAATTGGTATTGATTGTTTTCGATTAGTTAATTTGGGTTTGGATCTTGAAGTAATTAGATAGAACTCTGTAGTAGATTACATTGATTCATATTAGATGCTGGAAAGTTTGAATTTTTGAATACAATTATCTGCCACTAAATCAAATAAGAGACTTTAGTCATTCATGGAAGTTTTGTTGTAATGTAGGAATTGGTATGATGTTTCAATTGAAAAAGGGGGTTTAGCCAATCTAACAGTTTTCATTTTGACATTTGTTCTTGTTGATCTCTAATTTGTTCGAGGAGTTCTACATTTTCTCGATTAAGCCTTTATGTCGTAATAAGAAAGTATCCTCATAGCAAAATTAGCTCTTCTTGAGGAGTATAATCATATTAAGTGAAGCTTATTTCAGGCTTTCAGCTAAGGTGGTTTTGAGTTAATGTGACTTCGACCAATATTTTCTTTCGATTTGTATATACATGATATATATCCACATTTGGTGGTATTAGATATATTTAGTCGTAAGGAATAAGTTTTATGGATGTGCTATCGACTTGGTAAACTATCTGGCTGACTCGTGATTGTGTTTAAATGCAGCGCCTGAGATAGTTGAGAAGCCTGGTGATACTTCATTGTCAAAGCTTAAAAATTTGTACATTCAAGCAAAAGAGCTTTCCGAAAGTGAAGTAACGTAAGCCAGATTTCTTCATCATTTCCTCTCAGTTGTTATATCGACGAGTACACAAGTTTTGAATAGTTTAGACACTGATGATACAACTAAATGACTTGATTGTTTGTGTGCCTAAAACAAACTCTAAAGCTTTGTGTTTAACGCAGCGTTTCAAACATTCTGCTTACTCAGCTGGATTCTCTACTTCCATCTGGACCAACTGGGCAACAACGCAGAAAACTAGGTATACTTCGATTACCGTTAGACCCTTCTTTGAATATTTCAGCGTAGTCTTGTAATGTATACTCTTTGGGCTATATTGTTCTTGTGAGAAAGGGAAGACTTGATACTCTCTTAACTCTCAAACCTCTCCAGTGATTTGATATATATATATAAAAGGGTTAAGATTTTCCGATGCTTGTAATGATATCACATAAGTGGCAGAAGGCAACGAACAGAAGAGAAAGAGAATGAAAGCAGATTCAGATGTAACAAGAGTTTCTCCCTCCATGAGAAATCAAATCGAGGCATATGCCAGTCTAAAGGGTGAACAGGTACAACAACAGCTATTTCTTTCTTTGAGTTGAACTAGTTGTTTCCTTTAAAAAATGGGAACAAGTTTTGTGACATCTGTTTAATGTAGGTTGCTGCAAGAGTCACAGCCGAGGATGCCGAGAAGGATGAATGGTTTGTGGTGAAAGTTATTCACTTCGACAGAGAGACAAAAGAGTAAGCTTGAACCCTTTTAATAAGAATCCTATATTGGTTAGGAGAGGGAACAATCATCTTTATAAGGAAATTGTAGATATATCTGTGCTAAAGGAGAGATTTTGAGAACTTTTTATGAATCTGATGGTCAATAGGAAAGTATTTATATATTTGGATTAAACCGGTAGATAGTCGTTGTGACCCAATTATGGTATATATTTTGCTTTATAATAGATTCATATATGGGTCTAAATCATGATTCAAATTTTTTTCGTAGAGTTGAAGTACTTGATGAAGAGCCAGGAGATGATGAAGAAGGAGGTGGCCAGAGGTAACTAGGAGCTCTTAATGAAAAACTCAAAAACTTTTGCAATGACATTGAGTAACTTTCTGATTATTCTCCTCATCTCTTGTAATCTTTAGGACGTATAAACTTTCAATGTCATGTATTCTACCATTTCCAAAACGGAATGATCCTTCAAGCACACAAGAGTTTCTACCAGGGAAACATGTCTTAGCTGTATATCCAGGAACCACAGCCCTCTACAAGGCAACTGTAATAAGTACCCCACGAAAGGTTAGTTTTTTTCTGCACATCCTTTCGACAATGTATAAGAAAACAACAAGAACTAACCTCTAGTTATTCAAACCTGCATGATGCACATCCGGTTCCAGAGGAAGTCGGACGAGTAAGTTCCTCCACACCTTTGTTCATATCGCATCATCAACTAGTTAAACATTTCTGGTTAAGATTAAGAATCCCAAGTGTCTAATTATGATAATTTCTGGTTGTACCAGGTACTTGCTAGAATTCGATGACGATGAAGAAGACGGAGCATTACCTCAAAGAACAGTGCCATTCCACAAGGTTGTAGCTTTACCAGAAGGTCATCGCCAGTGATTTCAGATGGATACAATAAAATAAGAGACTAACTATTTGGGGGCAAAGCATAAGTTAAGAGCTGTTGTCTTTGATTGTGTTCAAATGAGATGATTTAGAAAAATAAAAAGGTTAATGTTTATATATGTATGGGACCATGGGTATGTATCATATTGAGACACAATTTTAAAATTTACATTATATATTTCTGTTTTGTATCATTAGAAGTTTTTGTGATATAGATGAAAACTGTAAGAAGCTGAACAAAAAATGAAACTTGTAAGAAGAGTCAAGACAAGTATCGCTGATCGAACGTTCCTCAACGATTCATGCATATATGAGGTTAGTCTAATTTTCCGTAAGACTCACATTCACGGTCTAAAGCCGATAGACAATAGGTCTGATTGGATGTGTCTTTAGAATCTTTCTACAGTTATATTTTAGTCTATGGTTCAATATAATAGCAATCATACTTTATATAGTTTTTTAGTCTTTTTGTCTTTTTTTTTTTTTGGGCTGTAAAAATGTTAAAAACTACATCCATAACTTATATATGTATATAGGAAATTCTTATTTAAATCAAGATAAGAAACCCTATCTCACAACTCATATATATAAACAAACATTAAATCGATCGAGCAGCCAAACCTAGAAGTGTTAGCACAGAGAAGAAGAAAGGTTCTTTACTTTCGACATCAATCGTTTACCATTCTTTTTGTGCAGTGATATTTTTTTTTTTTTTTTTTTTGCTGTTAGTTGTGTTCCATAGGTCAAATTTTCAACCACACATTATAATCAATTAAATATTTTCATTGTCTCCTCCATCGATTAGTTAAGATCAAGTGGTTATGCATATATTAGTTTAAGTAATGCTTTGTGTAATTCTATAGGTATATATAACATAAGAAAGATATTATAATCCAATAGCTTAACTATAAAAAAAGTATATGAATTTCTCGTATAAACAAGTGTTATTATTTGTATCATTTAAATGTGTAATAATTATGATTCTTATACTTCGTAGATATGGCAAACAACAATGGATCTTTTTCTCAAAAAGGGGTAAATATTTTTTCATGCTTTGATTTCAGACTAGTTAAAACCACTTTTGATATATTTATCTTGTGTCATAGAATATTAAGTAGACGGATAAAATATCTCGAACATTCATAGAGTTATATTTAGTTCAATTTGATGAAGAAAATTGGGTAGAGAAGTAGTTAACAAAAGAATGAAAACTAAGTGTGAGGAAAAGCTTTAAAGAAGCTACTAGTTTGATTTGGTATAAAAAATCTTTGGAAATCATCTTCATAATTTTAAGCTCTGGATTGCTACGGTCGATTCTGCATATTCACTGGAATATACATCGATCGTATCACTGACAAAAGGAAGAACTAAATATTAATCAATGTTTAGAAAATTAACCAAAATTGAAAAGAATGAAGGTGATTTGAAATAAAACAAAACAATATCCTAAACATCACAAATAAGCACTACAAGAAATCAAGTGTGTTATATCATTTATTTTATTTCTTAACATCATTTATTGATTGATACTAACAAATTTGCATCACTTATCTAACTGTCTCTTGAATTGGTGACTCTATTACTTTATATCAGTTTCACCGATTGATGCAACTTTTTTCATCATTTCTTGTAAGTGAAGTTAAATTTGTATCACTTACAAAACTATATTAAATATTTGTCACATTCATAACAAATGATGTAAATTATTTGTATCATTTTAATTGTTGATGCTTTAATTGAATCATTTGCCAATAACTAATACTAATTAAAATTATAATAAGATCGATTATATATATATATATATATATATATATATTATTTAGTCAATATTTTTTACAATACTAAAATTTCTCAACTACTGTAACTTAAGGTTTTTACTTTACTGCTTAATAACTTATTAAAAAAGTTTTTAAAATAGTGAGGGTCTACATGGTTGTAATGCCCCTAAACCAAATTTAGCCAAAATCATAATTTAGTAGAGAATTTATAGCAACAAATAGTAATTCCCTCATTGTTCCAAATCAATGTGGGACAAACTAACTTTTCATTTCATTTTTTTCTTTCATATATATATACATATATATAAATAGGAAAATAATAAGTTATATTAAAATTAATATTTTCAGTTGTTTTCTACAACTTTATTTTTGTTTATTCTTTTCTTAACTTAAATAAATGTTTTCTTTTATGATTTAAAAGTTTTGTTTTAAAATAAAATAATAGGAAATAAAAAACAAGATAATAAAACATTTTAAAAACTAATAAATTATTTTTAAATATATAAATTTTAACTTATTTTGGGAAATACTATCTTATTATGAATGTATTTTGTCATTTTGTTTTTAAAAATATTTAAGTTAGTATTTGTCAACTTTTAATTTTTAAGTTATAACTGTTAATTATTGGTTTCCTTAAATTAAAAATAATAATATAAAGTATAAGTTAATTTATTTTTAATGTTTTTTTAATAAATAAGATGTGTAGATCCCACAAATGATGAGGGATTATGTGGATTTTTTTTTATTGGTTTGTCGGGTGTCTCAGCTGATATGGACAGTACCAAAGAGAGAAAAGAGGTTCACATCTTGTATATATTGTATTAGTTTTCTTCTAATTAAGTTCACATCTTATTATATTTATATATTTCTTACGTTTATATTTGGTTTTAAATACAGGTAGTACAATTGTTTTGGCAAATGGTGGAGGATGGTGATGAAGATGATTCTCAATAAATAGATAAGTTTAGACTAACATATATGGGTAAGCAACCATTGTGCGCACATCCCAATTGTGGACGTCACTTTGTAGAAGAGCTAATACACGGTAGTCCAAATTAAACAATGCTACTTTCTCTTGAGAATGTGTTCCAGAGTATTTCTTGATCTATGTGAAACCATAGAAAATAAATATAAAATGAGATCATATCAAAATGTGTTTGTAAAATAGAGTGTAGCGATATTTCTCTACATTTTTGGTCACAATGCCACTCAACGAAGCATCATGAGGATGTTCGGACATTCGCAAGAGACCATATCCAAAAAATTTCATGAGGTGTTTAATGTCATGGAGCTTATGAAAATAGATACGTTCAAGCCGAATCCTATGAATCTCAATCAAGTTAATCCTAAGTTGTAGTCTGATAGGTGATACTGGCCGTACTCAAAAGGATTTATTCTTGTGATGGATTGGACGCATGTGCCTGTTATGGTTTTAGGACGAGATCAACAACGATATTGGAATAGAAAAAGCATATGCAACATGAACATTCTTGCAGTAAGTAATTTGGACATGTTGTTTACTTACATATATGTTGGTGTCCCTGGCTCTGCTCATGACGCAAAAGTGCTTTTTTTAGCTATGGAATGCAATCCTAATTCTCCGCATCCACCTACAGGTTAATATTATCTTGTTGATTCAGGATATTCGTTACGTCGAAGGTATTTGGGACCATATAGGCAAACTCGGTACCATCAATATCAGTTTCAAAATCAAGCACTGCCTAGCAACTATAAAGAAAAATTTAATCAGCGTCATTCTTCACTTCGTTGTGTCATTGAAAGAACATTTGGAGTGTGGAAAGGAAAATAGAGGACCATGCAAGATACAACATTGTAATATCAAGAAAGCTCATGGTAACAACTATGGCGCTACATAATTTTGTACGAAAATCAAGCATACCAGATCTTGACTTTGACGTTGATTGGAAGTAAGATGATGATGAACAACCTACTTTAAATGATGATGATGAAATGGTGGAGCCAAACACGATTAGTTCGAGGCAATATATGGAGGGATTTCGCGATAAGATTGCAATGAATTTATGGAATACTAGTAAGTAGGTGGGAGCATTAATTTATTATCATTTCAAAAATTCATAAGCTACTAAGTTTTCTAAAAGATGATTATTATACACATTTGTTAATTTTATTAAGTTTTAGATGGTGTGTTTACATGTTTTAGTGTTTATTTTTATTTCTTATTAATATAAACATAATTATTAAACTATAATATACATCTAGTATCTACGGTAGATACTAGATGTATATTATATCCATCACCATTGTAGCTTCTGAATCTTCCTTTAGTATTGGATCTCATGTGATCAACAAATATCGGAGTCGACTTCTTCCCAGTAACGTCCAAGCTCTACTATGTACTCGTTCTTGGATACATGGTTACACGGTTGATGATGGAGGTAAAAAATACTATTCTTATTTGGTCAATTTGCTTTACTTGTATAAGTTAATATTACTAATATCTTCTCTTCTGAATTTTGTAGATAACAATGGTGAGATAATTATTATTCGGTCTGCTCCAATTTATATGGAAGAACAATCTGTAGGAAAAGAAGTTGAGGTTATATGAGGTTTGTTTATATTATCTTAATGTTGACTAGTCAAGTTATTTGTAACGATGGTGGCTTTTTATAACACACATATTCATTGATTTATGTTTTGTAACAAAACTTTTGTTACTGCCCTGAGTAAGCGAGCAATCTTGATTTGCTTTGGTTTTTAGTGCTGCAGTAGATTCAGAGACATGAGGAAATTACAGAGAAGTCAAGAGGAGAAGATGGTGATCACAACGTGAGCTGCAGAGTCTTGGAGAGAGGTGTCATCAATGGAGGAGAATGGATTATTAAAACAGAGGTGAAACAGAACTATTGGTATAAAAGCTAAGACTATAAAAACTATGATCTTCCTCTGATTCAGACAATTATGTTGCTATTTCAATCCCATTTCAGGATCATAGAAACGAACCTTGCTTCTTCTATTTTTCTTTCGATCTTTATTGCTTTGAATTATCGATATGGTCTTCTTTGTTTCTAAGTATATGTCACATCGTTTTAGTAGTTGTTCTTGTTTTATGTGGAAGAGATGAGACGAGTGGTTCAATGATTTTGGACCATGGAAGAATAATTTACTCATGTCAATGTTGTTGTTATGTTTGAGACCATTGTTATGTTAAATCTTTATATATATAAATATATATAATTATTATTAATCGATTTATCATCTATCCATGTCAGTGTTGTTATTATGCTTAATGATTAGTTTAGATAAATATTATGATAGTTATTAATTATTAATTATGATAAAATTATTTCATTAATTCTATGGGTCAACTCATTTAATCCATTAACCCATTAATTTAAATGAGTTATGGGTAGATCCAAACCATTTGCTAATTGAGTTGGGTCAACTCATAAACCATTTAGTTTTCAACTCATTGAGTTATGAGTTGGTTTGGTTTGGTTTACCCATTTTGACACCCCTAATCTACCACATGTTTTTTTTTTTTTTAAAGTGACAGATGTATTTCCCAATCATGCTGTCATTTAATTATACATCAAAAAAATCTATCCACTAAATTACAACTACAACAAAAGAATTTACAGACAATTCTACAGCAAAAATCCTAAAGGTTCAGCCACAACCAATTAAGCCAAATATTGTTCCCTTATATGAGTCTTTAACTCGACATTGTCGACCAGTTGGCCAAAAATATATTATTTCCTTACTTGGATCTCGACTCGCGGTTCGACACCTTTAAATCTAATCCCGAGCCACAAACAACTACTTCTCACGTGTCATTTATTGTTTTGTCGTTCACCTAAGGAAGAAAATCATCCCAATTAGCATCATAATCTATGGTTAAGTGATTTCGTATCAGCTGAAAGGTCAAATTGGGTAGAGGCGTAGAGCAGAGAAACTGGTATGTGCCGTGGTAACAAGGTTGTAACTAGCCTTGGGCATTTAAACCGAAACAAAATTGTCGAACCGGACCGAACCGAGGTTCATGCAATTTCGGTTTGCTTCAGTTATAAGCATAAAACCGATCGGAAGTTTTTATTTTTATGTTTGGTTATTAACTCGGTTCAGTTCGGCAGAGGTTACCCGATCGGTTTTCTCAGTTTAGGGTAGCACCGTATAATAAGAGAAAAAATCTTAGATCTAAGACTATCTACAATGGTTTATACATTCAACACCCTACTTTTTTATTTTTTACACTCCACATCATCTTTTGTCTCTTTCACCTAACAATTCAACACCTATTTTATTTTCATACTTTACAATTTAATAAAATTTCTCACCATATCCCACCAATTTTAATATATATATATATATATATATATAGATATTGTGTTTTTGTAATTACATATTTATAAAAATTATCAATTGATCTTAACTTAAAATCATTAAGAGTTAAATAATTTTTGCTTTCTTTCTTATTTTATATATTCAATTAATTATTTTCTTCTAATAACTAAAACTTATAGAAATAAACATACTCGTTATTAAAACAAATAAAACTACGAAAAAGTAAAAATGCAATACAATACGTTATTAACCACACGACACAACTAATAACACACACGTAGCTTAATTAACACAATAGACTAACTCATAGACAATAAAACCATTAAATCACACATAGAAACATAAAAATATATTTAATTACAAAACATTCCGAATTTTGCCCATATGTGTTTGACTAAATCTCTGAGATCCACTGCTTCCGGAACCAATATTTCCTCCTACCTGACTACCATAACGTAGTTGATCACAAATATCGTGTCATTCTAATATTAAATTGAAATGGCCTTTTGTAGCACTTGAATATAATTCATGCGCTTTTGCCAATACATCATTCTCCAAGCATTTGCTTTGTTGCATACACTTATCTTTCTCATAAGCGCCAATCCATTTGCTCAATTTTTGGTTCATGTAGTTACAATGATTTCTGAAAGAAGCTCCATCACGTGGAGGATAAAATGAGCAATGCTCATTATAGTAGTCAGCAATTTTACCCAATTATGCTTTACCTTTTTTTTAGTTTCAGCCAACAACGTTTTATGTTCCATATTTAATCCATCCACTTAATAGTACATAATTTTGCTCATTGGTCCATTTGTGACTTTTCCGATAAGGAGGAGTTGAATCCTCTATATTTGGAGTGACTTCATAACACCGCTCATACCACCAAGAGCTATTTGTGTAGAAAACTCGGGAATATCAGTTGCTCCAACATTTGAAACAATTCTATTATCTACTGGAGTAGAAGAAAATAGGGGTAGTTGAGATGAATATGACATCATCGATCCATAATATGAACGACAATTTGGAATAGCTGACGACATCAAGAAATTTGATGAAAAACACTAATTTGATATATTTTGGGATTGGTTGAAAGATTGATTTTGAAATTGATAATTGTTGGGATTTGGATAATTAAAAAATTAATTAGAAGAATTTTAGATGTTTAATTAAAAGAGTAATTAATTACTCTTATCTTTTCTCAATTTTCATCATGTTGAATTTATTCAACACACGGTAAACTCAACCTCATTTAAACACCCTAATTCAACAACTTCGTTGCACCTATTCAGTTGTCTTCGTCAAGAGCAGATTTGTTTGCAGCTGGCGGATACAAGCCTCATCTGCCGGAGAGACCGCACGGTTAGACGTCAGCATCGCCGTAGCCATGGCAGCCGCCATTGCCGTCTCAGCCGCCGCGCAGCCACTTTTGTTGTAAATGGATCGAGCTTGTTTTGTGTAATGAGCTTGTAAATTTGGCTTGTTTTGTGTAATGGGCTTGTAAATTTTTTAATTGGGCATATCAGCCCATTTGTTTTGTTGTTATTCGGTTCAAATAAACCGAATTAGAAAAAAATTTAGTTTCTTTCGAAATTGAATTCGAACCCTATAACCAAACCGAAATAACCGAGTTCTGAACCAAATTTTACCGAACATTATTATTCGACGCGACAAGGTTAGTTTTGTCTTAACATAACACAACTTCGACGCTAGGGTTTTGCTCCACGGCTTGTAGCAGATAAACACGGTGTAGCTTTTTTCCTGTCGTCGCCAATTTCTACTGCTGCTTTAACTGGTAAACAAACTCGTCTTCCTCGATTTAATTCTTCTCTTGTTATTCTTTAATCTTATCTCGTGGTTTTTAACAATGTTGTGTACAATTGTTTGTTTTGTAGCAATTTAAAGATTTAGAATCTGTCAATTTAATCTCCAAAGATGCAGAACGAAGAGGGTCAAGTCACTGAGCTTTATATTCCAAGGAAATGGTAAGATTTGAAAAAAAAAACTTCTTTTTTTTTTATTTGTAAGAAGCCTTAATGATAAGTAAAAATGAGTGATAAATCTGATAATTATTCTTGTTTGTTTTGGATGATAATTGCAGCTCAGCTACTAACAGGTTGATCACTTCAAAGGATCATGCTTCTGTGCAGCTCAACATTGGTCATCTCGATGCTGATGGAATCTACACTGGTCAATTCACTACTTTTGCTCTCTGTGGTTTTGTCCGTGCTCAGGTTTGTTAAGTCAGCGTCTTGATCATAAATCTTGTCATGTAACAGAAACTTGTCTAACTTTACTCTAGTATAGCAATAGAATTGGCCCTGGATCACTGTGTTGAATGGAATTGGTTATGGTTCATTGTGATGAATAGAATTGATCAATGTAATAATTTTGTTAGTACTTCACATTGTGAATGCTTTCATGAAACGATGTAGGGTGATGCTGACAGTGGAGTCGATAGGCTATGGCAGAAGAAGAAGGTTGAAACCAAACAACAGTAAGACCAACAAGCTTGTTTTCTAGGTTTTTTTATTAAATCTAGATGTGAACTTGTATCTGTTTTTTTATTTCTTGTTTCTGCAAAGATAATTTTGAAAGATGATTGAATGAGATGTTTGGTTCTTATTAACCCGGAATTAGCAATGAAACGACAGTAATCTGATATTTTTCTAACGGTTTCAAATCAATAATAGTATTGGAGTTATAAACATATACAACTATAATGCTGGAGATTAGTCTACCAAAAAAAGGATGAATGTGTTTCAAAGTAATGCTATGTATACCGGATAGAGTAATAAAGAGAAATAGGATAAATATTAGCAAAATAGAAAATGAAGATGGGAGAAACACATGATGAATCAGAAGATTATTCAAGTTTTGTATGATGATGAAGGCATGGCTTTGTTGGTTTACCAAGTAGCTTAATGACTATAGAAGAGTATATCTTTTTAGCTTCTTAACTTGAGATTTGCAGACAAGCTTGATACATTTGAATTAATGTTGTTTGTACCAAAGTAACGGTCTGCAAATTCTCCCATGCCTGGAATCACACGCGAGTCCTCATTTAGGGATGCATCGATTTCCGAAGTCACAATCTTTATCATCGGGAATTTCTTGCAGAGTGCGTGAATACCTTGAGGTGCCTGCGTTTTTTTCTTTTCTTGTATTAGTATAATACTGATGATTACTTAATTAACTTAGAGAAAAACATGGACAAGAGGTTTGTTTGGTTGGTCTTTACTGCTATAAGATTGAGAAAGATGATATGTGATTCTGGAACTCCCTTGCTAAGAAGCAAAGTTATAGCTTTCACTGCAGAGTATCCTGTTAACACTTTTAAAAGGTCAGCATATTTCTGCAACAAATGACCCGAAAAATGTAACCTTTGTTTAGCTTTATATATGGGTTGCTACGAACCTGAAGCTAGAACAGGGTCGAGGAGGAAGACATGTCTGCTTGAGATATCTTTCGGCAACTTCTCATATATTAACTGCAAGAGACATCATTGAATGAGAAACTGTTGAGCCGAGATGTATTGGGAAACATCTCCGCAGGCAATGGAATCAGACCTGACGACCATCGTTATTCTCTCTGTGAATGAGGATTTTACCAATCTTAATTCCGTTGCAGCAAGCTCTTAGTGCATTTTCCATGCTTTCTCCACTGTAAATATCGAAAGCATAAAGCTATGAAGCAGAGGCACAAACCCCAAAAGAAACTGAGGTAGCAAAGCTTTTTATTAGATACCTTCTGATCACTGAGACGCCACACAATCTCTTGCAGTAGTCAACTCCAGTGTACACTGACCCTGTTAAGTGTAAAAAGATGGAAACTTAAGTGACATTTAATCTTTACCATTCCTCTAACATTTTAGCGGCTTAGCTACCTGTTGGAGTGGTGATCTGTTTCTCTGTGAAAGGAAGATGGCCAAGTCCATGTTCCACAACCTGAAACAGACATATACAACTCCAGCCTTAGTTTTGATCCTTCTAAGAAACTATGTTCCACACTGCTAGGCTTACCAGTCGAATCAATCGGTCAGCGTAGAAGACGAAATCATGCTTTGTTGTGTTGATGTCGCGGATAAGAGTGTGCATTCCTTTGATTTGGAATGTAGATGATATGATGAAGATGTTTGAATATATCTTACAGAGACAGTGTTGACACAGCTTTGTACGGATATGCTGTACAATGAGGTCAATTGCCACATCATTGTCTCCTCCTCGAGGAATGATTATATCAGCATATTTCATCGATGGCTGGATGTATTCATCAAAGCTCGGTTTCACAAACTTGGTATACTGAAACAAAAAAACAAAAACAATGGTGCGATATGACGAAAATCCAGAAACAATATTACATATCCATCCATAAACAGAGTCAGATTGAGATTGTCCGCGAACCTGATCAAGCACATTCTGTATGTTTCTTCCTCTCTCGACGGTATCACGTTGTATTCTTCTCGAGAGCCGTACATCAGCATCTGCATTGGTGAATTGCAATCCAATCTTGTGAGCTTATGGCTTTAATGATCAATGTGGATATGAAGCCAAGGATACAAATACAAACCTGTATCAACAAAGATCTTCATGTTCATGAGATCACGAACTCGAGGATCATTAAGAACCAAGATTCCCTCTAAGATGATTACATCACCAGGATTAACCTGAATAAGATCAGCATTAGTCCCCTAGTTAGTAATGTTGCTAATGAATAATTCATAGTTTTGTGCATCTCTTACCGGACTTGATGACTCTATGCTCTTGTGGGTTTTGAAATCATAACTAGGGATATTCACTGGTTGGCCAGATCGTAATTTCCCCATACACGAAAGCAAAACCTCGGTGTTGAATGCATCTACGTAGTAGTTTGAATCAAAACAAAACAAGATTTAAAAAGAGAAAACAAATTTAAAAATCTTCACTCAGATCAATCATATTCGATTTTTCTCACCAGGATGATCGAAATTATATTCATGAACCTTCTTCAGTTTCTCCTCACTAAGCGAATGATAAAACGAATCCTGCAATCAAATTTCAAAAACAGAACTCTTCCTTCATAAAACTTTTACAATAGATTCGTGTACGATTTGATAAAAAACAGATTTGAGTTATATTTATTTACTTGGTTCACAAGCACAACACGTTGATCGTGTAACTGAGACATAATCATATTGCATACCGTTGTCTTCCCGGAGGCGGTTCCTCCGGCAACACCTGAATATATAAGCGGATCCATAAGTTAAGCGAAATCAAATTTTGAAAATCTAAAGACAAATCAAAAATCGTACCGATCACGAAAGGCTGTTTAAGAGGAGCGGGAGCTGAAGGAGAAACATTGTCACTGATCAAGCTGCAGTGATCTCTTACGCCATTAGACAATTTCTCCATCGTCTTCTTTCAATCTTATGATAGTCTAAAAGCTTTACTCAGAGAACCAAAAAGAACAAGGGAAAAAATATACAAATCTGAACAAATAAAAAAAAAAGATATTAGTAACGTCTTATATGGGATAAATTCAAGACACTATGCGTATCTTTATTTCCTATATATGTATGTGTTTGTATTGGCGCGTGCAGAGATATTAGCGGGAACAATTAACACGTCATCTAGAGACAAAAACGGTGCCGTATTGTATGCAATGTTCTTGATCTTGATAAACGCACGATCGATCTCACACATAAACCAATGTTGAACTAATAATTTAAGGAAAGGTTGTTTTTATAGGATTTGAAGGAAAGAAGTCTCTTATTCTCCATTGGAGAGAGTAACAAGATTCGACTGATCCTTAAACATGGGAAACAAACAAGACTGGGAAGATGAGATCATGAGAGTTCACAGAGCCTTGATGTCCATCAATGATAAAAAGCAGAGATTAGAGATTGATTAATTCATTCCTCCATAGCTTCACCAACTTCTGTAATTTCGACTCGCTCCAGTAATGGGGTGATTTTGGTGAGAAGAACCTCTGTTACACAATAAACCAACAATATGAAGTGAGAAAAACCGAGGATTATAACTGGATTCATTAACCTAAAGCCGAGGGTAGTGATGCAAGTTTCTTTGTTGTGTTCAAGAGTAACTTACCGGTTTTCTTGGTGAAGGAGTAGCCTTTGCTGCTGACATAGGTTCTTGGGTTTGGTTCCATGTAATTCCTGAGATATTCCTTGTTCCCCTGTTTGCCAACACCGTGTCGAATGATTAGCTCTAAAGCAACAAATATTACAGATGCAATGCAAAAGAGTCTGATTTGGTGGTGATTAACTTGGTCAGCTTAATTTGTACATGCTGATCTGAGGTTTTAGGATTGCAGTAAACCAAATGGAGAGGATGTTTTGAATTTATCTAATGGCCAATGCTAAGAGTTGGGTTTTATGGGGTTTGATGACGATTTACTTGGTCACTGTAATGTCTATGAGAAGATCAATCATGAGTCTTACATGCTGACCAAAGGGAGGGTTGTAGATTAATCAAAGGTACTGGTTAAAGCAGGGTGAAGACAAACCTTTGTAATCACGCAGATGTCCACGTTACTACCACTACCCAGGTCATTGAATATACCCGAGCATATGGCTTCAGCGACCAACTTAATTCCTTCATCCCTCTAGAGGATTTTGTAACAAAAAAAAAAAATCAGACAGAAGAAAATAATGTTTCTGGAAATCGAAAGATGAATATCTCCTTTTCTTACAGTTAGGCCTTCTTTATACTTTGCCTCAAACACAGACATAGCAGCAAGAGAACCAGAACCCATTGTTGCGAATGGAAGAGTATCAGTTGAACCGTGTGGATATATCTATGTATAAAACAAATAGTCAACTGTGATATGAATAACAACTAACAAATAAAAAATACTCTTCTCAGTAGATAGCATCTGTCAGGAATTTAAAGCTTACAGTATGCAGATGAGGCCCAATGATATCAACTCCACCAAGCACAAGTGCAGCAGAGACATGACCTTGATAGCTGAAATGAAACTTAGGCTGTTAAGTAATCTATGTTACTTTAAGACGAGTTTCTGGACTAAATAGAACAAATTTACCTGAAAAGATGTTTTTTGAGAAGGGTCAAAGCAGTAATGACCCGAGAGTCTCGACCAGTCTGGTAACGATGTAACCGCAGCTGTGAGCTGACCATATCTGGACAATGAGGATGAAACCAAGATAACTAAACATTAAGTTCTGTGGAGCAACGCATTATGTCAATTAGATTCTGATTTCTCTAACAGAGAAAACAAAATAAATACCAGTAAATACCACACTGAAGGTAGAAAGTAAATACCAGTAACTGCTTCAGTGTCAGCCGCGGTTCCTGCACCACAGCAATATATGTTTGGTGCCATGTAATGAATCTTTTCACAGTTTTTATCAGCAACAATGGGCCCCTCAGTTGCTCGGGTATCTGCCCCTAGTATCACACCATCCTACGCAAACCCGAATATCAAATTCAGCATTACATAGCTTCTACAATAATTCTTAAAAAGACATCAAAAGAGAACAGAGAGAGTACAAGAACAAAGAAATATTTACACATTTAAATGTGGTGCTCTAAAATAAAACTCTACGGAGAGGCAGAGAGCTGATAATAAGCACCACCACAATGGCAGTAAGCAAAACCTACTTGTAGATGAGAACTTAGAAAAGGATCTAACATGAGGAAATGAATAAAGACCCAAAAAAGTTTTACAGGATAAAGTAAACAATCACATTAAGTAGAGCAATCCAGTCGTGTGCTTGTGATACAGATTACGCCTCAACTTCTCGACTAATCAATTCTAGAAAAATATGATTTGAACTTCCACAATACAAAAGTCAGTGCATCTTAACACAGTATCATTAAGTCACGGCTCATTTATCCTAAGACTAAGCAGAAAAGAGTTCCCATGCTCATATCAAACATAAAGCTATCAATGCAACAGATGCTAGTAACTAGCCTGTACAAGTACAAAAAACTATGATAGAATAAAAAAAAGCATACCTTGAAAATCAAACCAACAATGGTTGTTCCAGTTTTCAAGAAAGACGGAGGTTTAAGACCCTTTTGAGTAAGCATATCATTTCTCTTACACAGATCGAAGCTGAACCCACCCTTTGGCGGAACATCAATGGCTGATTGCGACATTTTTCCAAATTGACTAGTCTACAATAACAAAAATAAAAGTAATTTAGCATCAAAGCACGATAACCCAGAAGAACAAACTCTATTTCTGAAATCGTCAGAACCAATTCGGGATTAGGGTTCAATATCAAAGAGACAGTAACAGGAAAACTAAGAATTACGAAAAAAACCCAATAAAAATGAATCAAAAACCCTCGGATTGAGAACCCGTAAAATCGAATGAGAATCACCGGAATCGAGCAAGAGAGAGTTCAAGATGAGAAGTGTGAGAGTGAAGAAGGAAAAGAGAAAAAGAAAAAAACTCAGCTTGAGAAGAGTAATTTTACCTTGATGAATCGAAAATTAGAACAAGAGAAGAAGAAAGAGGTGAAGCAAAAGTACAAAGAGACGGAGAGTTTTCTTCTTCCCCAATTAACCTTATGAGAAACAGAGGACACTTAACATGTAGGGGTAATTTGGTCTTTACACTATTAACGACTTAATCTTTAGGTTTAATAAGCCCTTTCTTCTTTGTTGTCGAGAGAATCATTCAAGTTCTCATAAGTAAGATTGGTTTATGATTTATGAACATAACTAGAAATGTCACCAATCGTGATTTATTTTTGTAAATTTGATTTTGAATTTGAGGTTTATTGAGTTATGTTTAGTCTACGTTTCTGAATTATCTCTTTTGTAAAATTTTTAAATCAAAACATAATTCAAAATCATGGAAATTCTTAAAGTAAGATGTGGTAAGTTGAATTTTTTTTTTTAATTTAAAAAAAAATCAGTTATATAAATAAAAGAATATTTTTTATTGTCATTAATTTGAATACCAATAAATTTTTTTTATTACTGTGTTAATTTTATATAATAATATATATTTTTTTAAAAAACTAGTTATCTGAATTCCTTCTCGTTTGTCAAAATTATTGCTTTTTATTCTTTTTTGAAATGAAAAAAATATAGGCATAGATTTGAAAATGATGAGATTGTAAATATTATAGAATGTATGTCATTAATTTTTTAAAAAAATTTATTATATAACCAAAAGTTTTTTAACTAACTTGTTTAAATTAATATTATTTTATTGTATATAACTATAAGAATTTTTTTAATAGCTTTATTATTAATAATAATTTCAAATTAAATTTACTTAAATAATACATATTGCAACTTGTACAACAAAAATGTTACCAATCAATTGTTTTGATAAGATTAGTAAATCATATTTTTACAGTAACTACTACTTATATCTACAGTTTTTACCAAATAATTTTTACTGCAAGTTACGTCAAATTATAATGAAATCGGATTCATTGGTTTCAAGTTTTATGACAGATAAATGAGTTGCAAAGATGATGTAGTTACTTATGTCATAAGATGGGGTTTGTCAAAGTTTATGGAGGTGTCTAACTCTATAAAATAAGATGTTTTACGTGCACAATTTTGATGTTTGAAAAGATATATTACTCAATACTCATCGCTTTGATATCGATCGATTTTTAAATATGACAACTATTTCTTTTATGAACTTTATCGTATAAGTTAAATCCTTTTATTCTCGAAGTTGATGATTTTATATTGGGTTTCTTGCTAAACTAGACTCTTATTTGAAATCAATTCCAAAACTAGATTCCTCTTCCTTTTCTTTTCAAAATGCCTAAAAATACCCATCATCGCTTCTTTTTTCACAAAAAAATCTAGCGCAGACTTCTCCTGTGAAGTCTGGTAGCTGGGTTTGAAAAACAATAACCCAAAGATTCCTACGTAATAACGAAAATGTCATCGTCTTCAATAGTTCCCAACCACACTTACCAAACAAAATTGAGCTCTCAATGCTTCAATGCTTCAAACAACCGAATTAAGTGATGTTAATGCTTTAAAACTGAGTTAAAAGCTCCATTTTTGTCGATCTCCTCTCTCATTTCAACCATTTAACTCTATAATATTGTTTTCAATATTTACCATCCATATATCTTGCGATTTACTAAGATTCGAGCATAATAACGCTTGGGTTGTTTGGGTATTGTTGGCGTGATCAGTTCTTGGCCGTTTAAGAAGCTAAACACAAGCTCAAACCGAATCTTGGTAATTTTTGCTTCATTTTCTCCGATTTTCCAGAAGGCAGACTTCATGGGTGAAGTCTCAATAGTCAACTGGGGGTTAGTTTTGCAATTGACTTTTTGGGTCTCAGACTTCACGATTGAACCACGATGAAGTCTGAAGTTCTCCTTTGAAAACAAAATGGTGTTTCTTCACCGTCGAAGTCTGGTTCAAGGGGTCTATTTTGCAATTGACCGTTAAGTCTAACTTTGTACAAAGACTTCTTCTGTGAAGTCTGCGAAAAGCGGTTAGTTTTGCAATTGACCGAACGAAGACTTTTTATCGAGACTTCATCTGAGAAGTCTGCGTGAAAAAGGTTAGTTTGCATTTGACCAAAATTCCGAAAATTGACTAATTGTAGACTTCTCGTATGAAGTCTACAACCATCGGTAATTCTGTGAATTTAAAAATAATTTTTTTTTGGTCAATTGCAAAAGTAACCCTTTTTCTAAATAGACTTTCCAGACGAAGTCTCATGTTAAATAGTCAAACTCTGGTAAATTGAAAACATTTACCCTACTTTATGGGTAGACTTCGCCGAAGAAGTCTCTGAAGGCAAAAATTCATCGAGGAAGTCTATTACTGCGTAATTAGACTTCCTAGATAAAGTCTATTACCAAAAAGATTTCCTAGATGAGTCTACTAAAAAAGTCAAAACTGATGGTCAATTTGCAAAACTAGACCCAAACTGGTATAGACTTCTCTGACGAAGTCTCTTTGTGTAGCAGACTTCGCATTGTAAGTCTGCTCAAAAGTCAAAATCTGTTTAATTGCAAAATTAGACCCGTGCTTCAGACTTCACGGGTGAAGTCTGCTTCAGATAGCAAAGCAGACTTCATCGAAGAAGTCTACTAAGAGACTTCGCTGTGAAGTCTCTAATGATAATTTTAGTAAAAATGCAATTTTGCTTTTTGTAATTAAATTTTTTTTTCTTTCCTAACATGTGTGTTCGTTGGCTTTTGATGTTTTAGAAATTGAACTTTTAATCGCCATAATTATTTTTTTATATTTTTTCTGAACTTATTAGGTGTTTTAGGTTATAAATTTAGATCTCACGGGTGAAGTCTGCTTCAGATAGCAGAGCAGATTCATCAAAGAGACTACTTAAGAGACTTCGCGTGAAGTCTCTAATGATAATTTCAGTAAAAATGCAATTTTAGCCTTTTTATTATAAGTTTTTTTTTTTCTTGTCCTAACATGTTTGTTACGTATGGCTTTTGATGTTTTAGAATTTGAACTATTTTAATCGCATAATTATTTATTATATATTTTTCTAACTTATTGGTGTTAGGTTATTATAATTTAGACTTCAGATTGGATGTCTGTGCCTATAACTTCGTTTGAGAAGTGTCTTGCACTATCTTTTTAAATATGGATTTGTATCATATATTATGCATTTTCGAGATTTTTTAAATTTTTACATTTGTATTAGTTATTGTTGTTGTTTATGTTTGAATTCCAATTCAATGTCTTATATTCTATTTAAATTGATTTTACATTTCTGATAATTATTTTCAACAGACTTTACCTTTGAAGTCTAATGTGAAACAAACTACAGTTCCTTTGTGTTGTTTCAAATGTTTTTCAGAAAATGGTTCATGTACCTGCTGTCTTTGGAGAATGGTGATGAGAGCTGTAAGTGGCATTTTGAGGTGGTCATCCCAAAGGAGGAGAATGTTTTTCTTGGTGATTCTTGTACCACACCGTGAACTCATTTGGATGGCACTAGCAGACTATGAGCTGGACAAGAACGACTTCGTCAAGTTAACTTACTCGTTGCCGAATTTAATGTTGCAACTAACGACACGATTGTCTACACCACCTTGCATGTCTCAAATGATAGACAGTGCGGTCCTTGGTTTGAGTTAGTAATCGATGTTGTACGCCTTTGCGTCTCGAGTCTCGTTTTGGTATGGCTATGTGCAATAGGTTGCTGGTGAAAGTTTGACGAAGACCTTCGGATGTAGAAGAGTTTGAAGACGAAGATATGGAGATATATCTGATGGTTGTGGTTAACGTCAACGACGATGGTGCATGATATGATGATGTATGCAAGAAGATCTCATGCTGGTGAGTTAAAGAAGAATACTTGAGGATTATTACTGTGTATGGGAAATTAAGGATGAGGATGGTAGTGAATGATGATGAGGATAATACGTGTCTTGTTGCAGAAGGTGGCTTTTGTTGGTGAAGGCCCAAGATCCAACATGACATGTCTGACGGTATCTATAGGATTGCGAGTTTTCCTACAAAGGATGCCCTTGTATCCGAGCTGCGGGTTGACGGCCTATAATGTCAAATTCACGTTCAAAGTGCATAGTCTACACAAAGTTGTCTTAGCCATTTGCGGTGTGAAAGATGCAATTGGAGGATTAGACGGCAGTGCAAAAATGACCATCAAAAGGTTTGAGGTCTACTTAGCTCAAAAAGCTTACATTGCAATGTGGCAGACCAACTTTTCTGCGCAAACGTCAGCTCCGAGATATATTGCGAAACTGTTTTTGAGATGAATGGGAACAATCGATTGAGAAGTAACGCCGAGAATGATTAGATCTGGATGAAGATAAATATTGGTATGCAGATATTATACCACTTTCTATAGAGCTTTAAATATTTGCACACAATTGGTGAGGGGAACACGGAAGATGGATATGAGCAGCTGCCATCTTATCTCTATCGCATCAGGCTAGCTAATCCCGAAACTGTCACTGATCTTGTGGTTGATGATCAAAACAGATATCAATATCTGTTTATGCTCTTGGAGCCTCTATTAACCAGTTTTCAGTTTCTAAGAGATTATGGTGTGGATGGGTGTCATATACCGGGAAGTATGGTGGAGTTATAGCTAGTGGCTTGCGGCCAGGCGGAATTTCCAAATATTCTCGTTAGCTTTGCTATTGTAGACTTTGAAAATGATGATCATGGCAATGGTTTTTCACCAAGTTGAGTGGATGGTTCCGATCAATTTCCTTTGTCATCATGTGTCCGACAGGCACGCCTCGTTAGAATGCACATTGAAACTGTATGCATGCGGCAACAAGAGGGATATGTTATTTCATCTAAGATATCATAATCACGAAGTACAAGGGAAAGCAACTTTGCTTGGTCAGAGGGCTGCGTATATACGCATATGATTTTAAGAGATACATGGACGTTACGTGAGCGAAGCGCCGATTTGCAGCTTACTTGGAGGACGCAGATGTGAAACTATGGGCCGTGTTCACTTTCAGACAGGAGACGATACAACATACAAACGAGCAAAATTGCTGTATCGATAAACTCTGACTTAAGCCAGCTCGAGGATTCCCATACCCTTTCTTTTGGAATTCAATACGAGAGAAGGAAGATGTGTTTTTTAAAAGCGAGAGACGGTATCCGTCTCAAACCAAACATAGAAGGGAGTGATATTTGCTACATTCGTCAGCATTATGTTGATCAGATGACTGTCGAACGCATAGACGATGGGATTTCAGTGAAGAGAGGACATAGAGATTGTATCGTTGATTTCCACATCGAACATGTGGATGTGGAGTGTATGATCTTGAGAAAATACCTTGCTCGCATGCTATTGCTGTGCAAGGTTGAAGGAAAGTAGAAGTCTGCTCTTGAAGTCTCCCATAGAAGTCAGTTCAGGACGCATACGAAGTCTCCAGAAGAAGTCTGTATTTGAAGTCTCCCATAGAAGTCGTTCAGGACGCATACGAAGTCTTCAGAGAAGTCTGTATTTGAAGTCTCCCGTAGAAGTCTATAGCGATGTTCAGTATGCAGATGAAGTCTTATGTGGTAGTCTGTGGATGAAGTTTCCATTGATGTCTAAAATTAGGTTTTCTACGAAGATGAAGTCTACAACTTTTTTACTCTATATATATGCCTTTTTAATTGTGGTTTTAATTGTATGACATTTTTTTTGTATTTTTACAAGATAAAGTCTAAACTTCTTTACGATATATAATTAAGGATAATTAACTATAAGAGTAATTAACGATATATCATATATGAGTAATTAACGATAATATCTTATATAAGAGTAATATAAGGTCCGAACCATAATTAACATAATAAGGTTTGAAGATTACATAAACCCCCCCCACACCCCGCTTCGTTTCTAAAGTCTAAAGATCATAGTGCTCTTTGATCCTCCGGCCAAAGTTTCAGACTTTCTCGTGCCTTCTCATTGAAACGGTCTCGATCTTTGATGTAGACTTAAGCACGGAATCACCAAAAATTATCTCATTTACCCAATCTGGCTCATACAACATATTACAAGAGCCTCAAATACTGTTTTATACTATAAATCGAGCAGTTAACAGATCTGAACACGATATTTTCCTGCAAAAGAGTAAACACGACCGAGACGAATCATTTAAACATGTAATAACCCTAAATCACCACAATTCAAGAGATATAAACGATTTCTTTATCAGAAACGAAAATAACAAAAGTTGAAAACTCGAGTTCACCTACGCTTACTGATTCGGAATGGAGTTCTAGAGGAACCAGGTGAAAACTCGAGTTCACCTTCGCTTAGTGATTCAGAATGGAGTTCTAGAGGAACGAGGTGAACGATTATGATAGCTGTCAAATTTCTGGGTTTTGTGTTTCAGAGATTCGGAAACAAAAAAAGGTAAGATCGATTGCAGCTCGAGTTTAGGTATTTGGGCTCGAAGAGTGAGAAATTGGAGCAAAATCGGGAAAGAGAGTAGGTATTGAAACTGGAATTTCTGTGGGAGAGAGTGGGAAAATGCGGGAATTTTGAGAATCGATCAAAATTGGAGCCAAAGAGGGAAGAGAGGGAAGAACACGAAATAGGTCTGAAAAATTTGGGTGTTTTTCTTTGGAGTTTAATTTTTTCTAAGTGTTGCGGTACTTGATTTTTAGTTTACCGCCTATGACTTCCATATCGTTTTCAATTATGGTTTTGCTATTAAAACATGTGGGTACATCTTAAAAAACAAGACGCGTGGTTTTGTAACTTGTACCACTTTATCATAGCGTTTACAAATATACAAACGCTATCTAAAAACCAGAGGTATGTCAACCATAGCAGAAAGACATAAAACGTTATATTCTACTGCTATCAATACCCCAATTTCCTGTAGTGTTATGTTGTAGTCGGCTCTCCACTGCTCAGGGAGGAGCATCTTCAAGTAGATACTCCCGCGATCCACATTAGGGTGGTAGATCGGGGTGCTGAAACAAACCTACATTACCCAAACCGTCACGCTATTTAAGGAATTTCCAATTACATGAAAAGAACATATTCTATTACTAATTATCCCTATGTGTTTTACTAACTATTAAACATGCGTGCGTTCTCTAAGTTCCATTTGTGTAACTGGAATATGATCAAAATTTACGAATGGGGGTCTAATCGGGTATCCCGGCTTATAACGAACAATCACTTTGAAAATTCCTCCCTCATAAGGGGTGCCAATAAGGCCAAATAGCATACCCTCCCAATGGAACATGTCATCGGCCACAGGTTCTAAAAAAAATTGGTAAGAAATTTGAAGATTGCATGAAATTGGTAAGAAATTAGAAGAAGCTGTATAGAAATTAGAAGAAGCTGTATAGAAATTAGAAGATTGCATGAAATTGGTAAGAAATTCGGATTCTTCAAGAGGTTCTTCAAACCTCTTTCGATGATTCTTGCTGTGAACGACATTTTTTTTTTTATAAAACATAATTGGGATTTCCTTAGAAAGCAATAGATGAAACTGTAAATTTTAGATCTACTCAGTAATATAGTCGGTTGCGTGTTTTGGAGAAGAGTAATAAATGATAAGAAGCGATGTTTCGTTTTGCCTGCTTTTTATCGTAATTGAGAAGTCTAAATGAGAAGTCTCCTAAGGAAGTCTCTAACTAGGGTTTTGTACGAAGATGAAGTCTCCAGTCAGTCGAAGTAAGTGCGTTTTGAAGTCTCCTGTCCACTACTAGAAGTCTTACTACGTTGTTGGATCGCTGAAGATGAAAAGCTCCAGTAGAAGTCTGCGATTGAAAGTCTCCTAGAAAATATTTTATATTCACCAGATTTATAAAGATTATACAAATATACGGGTTAAGATTTAATACAGATACAAAAACAATACAAAATATACGGTTTCACGAGGTCATTTCGTTTTGCTTTGTTCGTAATTGCAGTCTTTGAGAGTCTCCTAAGAATCCTTAACTGGGTTTGTGACGAAATGAAAGCTCCAAGTCAGAGTCTGTTTGAACGTTCCTACAGAATCTCTTCTATACGCGTTTTGTACGAAGAAGAAGTTCAGTCAGCCTGCGGGTTTGAGTCTGCCTAAGAAGTCTCTAATAGGGTTTGGTACGAAGATGAA
>SMJT01000015.1:1141114-1152022 GCA_004349715.1 Crucihimalaya himalaica
AAAGTTTCGGAAATTTTAATTTATAAAGTTCATATTTTAGATAATATTATTTTCTTTAGAAGAAATTGCATTGAAAATATTTTTTTATTATTTTCCTAATTTAAATCTAAGGTTTAATTACGGTTCAGACTTCATGGATGTCATGAACGATGTCTACTGTGAGACTTCGTTCAAGAAGTCTACTTCGCGCGGAGGTTACAACTGTAATTGCGGTTTCTGTTTTTTTGTTTGCATATAAGGGGGTTAATGTAATTTCCATACCCCAAAGGTCTAGTTTTGCATTTGTTTCAATTTGGGGTCTAGTTTTGCATTCAAACTCAATTTTGGGTCTATTCTTAACAATTCGCCCTTTTATATTAATGTTAGTATTAACAATTTTCTAATTTGCCGTTTTATTTTGAAATTAGAACTTATAAATCCATGTAGTAATTGGTAATTTTCGTTCATTTTGAAATTAGAACTTATAGTTTTAAAAATAACATGGTTTACCCATAGATTTGAATTTTTATATTTTTCACTTTCAAATTCATTTAAATCTAATTTGGATTTTGATATCTAACATTAAATCATTAAATGAATAATACATGATTTTAACTAGTATTTAAAAATCAATGAATGAATAACACATGATTACGAATAGAATTTTAAAATCAATTATCCAATAACACATGATTTTGCTTTAAATTTCTAAATAAGTTAAATCCATAAACCAATAAACCACCCTTAATAAATTGGTGGTATTTGGTCGTTGCCTCGTCTCTCCTTTACATAATCTCTCATGTATGAATGTCTGTTAGTGTAACACCCGTCATGCCATATAGGCCAAGACAACATGTTATCCATTCAATCTTGTCAAAACTTTTTTCTTTAAATTTTATCCAGGAACAAAAACTTTAACCAACAACTCATGAATCTTACTAATTTGAGGAATGAAAGGAAAAAGGGTGTGAATAAAGAATACTCAGTGAGTGGATCAACTCTGCCCACTGAAACAGAGAACATTTGTTTTTAATGCTTAGTTTGAGATCAAAACTAGACTAGGGCTTAGGTTGTTTCTTTGGGGCACCAAAAGTGCTATTGAATCAATGGATCTAGTATAGGTGAGCAAGATGTCTTTAGCCAATGTGAATTGATGCTAAAGCTCTTGTGAACATATCAAACCAAAACATTAATGCTAGCTTGTGATCTTAATGACAAATGAGAGTTTAGTTGTTACGGTTGTTTTTATGAGAGTAGAATAACTAATATTTATGTTTAAATTGATGAACGGATCTTAATGCTTTTTCATTATTTTGCATGTTTGCTTGTTTAGAATCCTAGATGAATTTACTTTGCTAAATGTTCTATCTTATCATTTTCATTTCATTTTTACTATTAAGTTGTTAGAAAACCCAAAAAAGAATTATTGTTTTGTCCTAATTAGTTTGAGTCATTATAGTCCATATTGTGCTTGTTTTGGTCCTTGTGAATTTAACCTCTAAATACTATTGCATTTGTTATTATACACTTGTGGTATTTACTAAGGATAAAAGTACACATAACATGGGGCACCTGTCTTCAAAAGTTCATAGCTTACTACCTATTTCTTGCTTTAGTAATTCATATCGATTTGATAATAAGGCTTGTGACGTTTGTATGCTTTCCAAACAAACCAAAGATGTGTTTCCTATTGGTTTGAATAAAACAACAGATGTTTTTCAACTTGTGCATTGTGATCGTTGGGATCTGTATGGGAATATTCGCACAAGATAATTTTTTACCATCGTTAACAACTTCTCTCGAGGTCTTTGAATATATTTGCTACCTGACAAACCACTAACGCCTATAATCTCCAAACTTCATTTCTTTAGTTGAAAGACAATTTGAAAAGGAAGTCAAAGCAATACGCAGTGACGATGATAGTGAATTTATTTGCATGTACAACTTTTTCAAACAAAAAGGAATTGTTTATGAAACCTCTTGTATCGTGACTCTTCAACAAATTGGCCGAGCTAAATGAAAGCATCAACATATACTAAGAAATCCTCCTTAGTCGATGCAAAATGACCCACTAAGAAATCCTCCCAGAGAAACTCATTAGAAACCATCTTGACTCATGAATGAGCCAAGAAGCCTTATGTTTGATTTTCAATGCTTTATATGGAAGATATTTTAGAGTGTTTAATTTGTGAAGTATTCTTTTGTTATAAGATGCGCGGGATTAAATCAAATTGTAACTTATAAGTTGAAATTAAAAA
This sequence comes from Crucihimalaya himalaica, assembly GCA_004349715.1. Lineage (NCBI taxonomy): Eukaryota > Viridiplantae > Streptophyta > Magnoliopsida > Brassicales > Brassicaceae > Crucihimalaya > Crucihimalaya himalaica. The sequence goes on from SMJT01000015.1 coordinate 1,143,352, forward strand.
AGAAATTGTGCATTCGAGGATTACAATGATTAGTTTATAGAAGAGAGAAAAGTAACTACGAACGAAACATACTTATAACATGTGTATTATTGAATATTTGATCCATTCATAAACTTATTGCATTAAGAGATACACAAAACTTATAAACTTGATTATGGAGGATCCGCATAAACACAAATTAATCTGAAGGTAGTAATAGGGTAAGTTTTGCCAGGAGATATAAGCAAGACGCAAGTAGTTGGAAGTGAGAAAACTGCTCTGCAACAATCTCTTGTTAACCGACTGTAATCTTTATTATATGCTCTTGTCAATGCATTGAAACATCCTGGTATTTGGTCTATGTTGGTTCTCGAACAATAATTTTTTTGAGCTTTCGATTGTCGGAATGTTAATGTCGAAATTAGGAGAAACAAGAAAAACATCACTTCAGTTTGTTTTAGTTTCATTTTTGAGAAGATTGAAAAGGCAAAATTTCTCTTGTGGGTTTGGATTGTATGTAATCAAGATATTTTTTGGGGGATGTATTAGGTGTTGTGTATATATAGAAAATAGGTGTGAAGAAAGTTTGACTATAAGAATATTTTGGAAAGTTTATATTTTTGTGGGTTTGGATTGTATGTAGTTAAGATAATTTTTGGGGGAATGTATTAGATGTTGTGTATATATAGAAGATAGGTGAAGGAAGTTTGACTATTAGAATAGTTTGGAAAGTTTATATTTTATACCTTAACTTGTCTAACCCATATGCATATTAGAATATTCACATATATATATATATATATTGCCAACATTTAATATTATATTAATAAAATAGTCTTGGTGGGTAATAACCAAAACATTGGTAATTATCAACCAAAACATTGTATTTAAATTAATATATTTAAAAATTTTGGTTATTTTTATAAGTTTTAGAATGTAAAATTATTGATTTATATTCAAACAAAATAATAAATTTATCTGATTTTATCATGTCAATATGTATTTTATTATTTTTATTATTTATTTTAAATTTAACTTAAATAATAGGCATGACTAAGTAAAAGTTTTGAATATTGTTTAATGTTTTTTTTTTACTTAGGTAAACATCTTATAGGGAGATAAAAAATTTTACCTTTGTTAGTTTCTTATTGTAATTGATTCAATACACACAAATCTAAATTTGGATTTACATATATGATATTTATTTTCAATTTATACCACAAATGTTTGTCGTAAAAACAATTTATGTGACTGTTTTCAAAAGCGCCGCTTTTTTTAACTTTTAGTTTATTTTTTTCTTGAAAAAAACTTTAATAAGAAAGAAAAGTCTAATTATATATGACATTATGTGTGATATTTAAGGATTTAAGGTTCGAATTCATTTTTTTCGAATAGAAATTTTTTCTATGTCTCAGTGCAAAGTTTCAACCTAAGGAATTAAATATGATTAATGAATGTTTAGATTACTCATTTTTAACTTAAAATCCACGATACAATGGTTCGATCATCTTTGACAAATACAATGATCTATTTCTCAATTTCTCAATTTCTTAGGCATTCAATGGACTAACAACACTCGATACTTCGATAGGGTACTTTATTGTGGAACATTCGAGAACAAAACTATACTTAGTGTTTGTATAAACCTTAAGAAGTAATGGTTTTCCTTGATTTCTATTGACAGAGACAACGTGTAACACCCGACACATTACTTCTACGACGTGTCAAGTCAAATAACTTAAAATCTAAATAATTCCATTATTCAATCAGAAGTAACCAACATCTTCGATTAAACCAACTTAAACGTCTTTAAGTCCTTTAAAAGAAACGTATAAGTAATCAAAAATAAAAAAAAATGATCTGAAGAACAACACGAAAACTCCGGAACCGTTACCCACCGACACTTCCAGAACTAGTCTTCAAGATTACCTGCAAGGAAAGAGGGGTGAGTAATCTTGCAATCAAAGATTACTCAGCGAGGGTAAGCCTTGGGGCTCACGAATTCTTCATACATAAACACATCTAGATAATCACAAAGTCTAAACCTAAGACAAACAGGCAAGCACGTGTCAAAGACACACAAACATCACCCAAATGGGACCATGTCCCATAACCGCCCTAACACGGTCCGGATTCCACGTGTCAACACACGCTATCCCTCGTGCATAACAAATCCCTCATGCCTTAGCACTTCATCCTGCACCTCACTCGTGCGTAACATATCCCTCGTGCCGAAGCACTTCTTCCCGCACTTATCACATGTCGGCTCGTCAGCCATCCTGACCTATCCGAATCCACGTCCATAGGCCACCACACAACTACAAGAATTTCTCCTTGCAGGCAACACTGCGGCTCACCCGCATTATCTCACACAACCATTATTTTATTACTCAATAACATGCTTCACAGAACCACGCAACACATAGAAAACAATTCGTTTTTAATACCTATCTCCGTTATATTTTTTATTTATTTCCCTACGTTCATTCGAAGAATATTTATATATTTATATGAAAATAATATTAAATATAAATATATATATACACTCAACAAACAAAATATTTGGCTTAACCTTAAACTAAATAATTAACTAAATATATTTATATATAAAGAAAACACCAGCTTGTCCTCACCTTAGCAAATCGGTTCTGAATAGACTAGCAACAGCGGGGATCCGATTCAACAACAAACGTCAATCTACAACCGTTTAAATTAACCGGTCAAAAATTAAATTATAATTATAATTATAATTTAATCTAATAACCTAACTCAAAACCTAAACAATAATTTCCGCTTAGTTCAAATAACTAGAACCGGTTTAAATAATCAAACTCATTATCAATTTCACGGGGTGGAGAATTCGTTTTGTTTTATTTTTGATTACTTATACGTTTCTTTTAAAGGACTTAAAGACGTTTAAGTTGGTTTAATTAAAGATGTTGGTTACTTCTGGTTGAATAATGTAATTATTTGGATTTTAAGTTATTTGACTTGACACGTCGTGGAAGTAATTTGTGTTGGAGTTTAACTCCAAGTATTTTCCTCCGGAGGCGTTGGACCGGTTGGAGGGGCGGTTCTTGGAGTTGTCTCAGGGGAACCGGACGGTTCGAGAGTATAAGGCAGAGTTTAACTGTCTCAGTGTGTATGCTGGTCGCATTATGGAGGGAGAGCAGGCTCAGGTGCGACGGTTTATGAAGGGTCTTCGGGCCGAGTTGAGGAACCGTTGCTTGGTGCGGTCTTTTGGCACTGTTGGAGAGTTGGTGGAGAAGGCTGCTTTGATCGAAGATGGTCTGAAGGACGAGGCAGTGGTGGCCAGTCCGGGTTTTCAGGCGAAGAGGTCGCAACAGCAGTCTGGTTCAGGCAAGGGTGATAAGCCTGTTCAGGGCCAGAAGCGTAAGTTCGAGGGCACTCAGAGGAGCAATCAAGGTGGTCAGGGATGCTTCAGGTGTGGAAGCAAGGATCACAGGATTGCTAGTTGTCCTCAGAAGGACACGCGTGAGGATACGCGGGTGTGTTTCCACTGCAGAGAGGCAGGACACATCAAGACGAAGTGTCCCAAGCTGCAGCGGATGGAGGTGGCGGTGACACCACCAACGAGGCAAAGCGGGACGGCGCCCCGAGTGTTTTCCATGGTGGAGACGGGTGAGCCGAGTTCCGGGCCGATCACAGGTAAATTCCTAGACTTAGTCAAGTTAAATTCTTGTAGTTTGGAATTGGTATACCTGTGGTGTTGTGGTTAAGTCTCTTAGCATATGGAACTTGTGAAGGGACCTTGCTCGTGTGGGGGTCTGAGTCCCATGTGTTATTTGACTCGGGAGCATCGCATTGCTTCGTTACTCCGGAATTAGCCGAGCGGGGCAATTTTCGGAGTGAACCCGGTGATCAGAAGGGAGTGGTTAAGGTTGCTGGAGGGAAGTTTCTACCCATTCGGGGTCGAATCAGAGATGTGGACATCCAAGTGGTTGAGGAATCCATGCCAGCGGACTTGATCGTTTGCCCTGTGGAGCTGTACGATGTCATCCTAGGGATGGATTGGCTAGGAAAGTATAGAGCGCATCTGGATTGTGAACGGGGGCGTGTGGTGTTTGAGCGGAAGAAAGGGAGGTTGGTTTATCAGGGAGTGAGACCGACTTCGGGGAGTCTTGTGATCTCTGCTATGCAGGCAGAGAGGATGCTAGAAAAAGGTCGCGAGGCTTATCTGGCGACAATTGTTACTCCAGAGACTGTGGGAGCGGTTGAAGTGGGAGATATTCGGGTTGTTCAAGAGTTTGAGGATGTTTTTCAGTCGTTGCAGGGATTACCACCACCTCGGTCTGATCCCTTCACGATTGAGTTGGAACCAGGAACGACACCGATATCGAAGGCTCCATACAGAATGGCTCCAGCAGAGATGGCTGAGCTAAAGAAGCAGTTGGAGGAGTTGTTGGATAAGGGTTTCATCCGACCGAGTAGTTCACCGTGGGGAGCACCGGTGCTATTCGTGAAGAAAAAGGATGGAAGTTTCTGGTTGTGTATCGACTATCGGGGTTTGAATCGGGTCACGGTGAAGAACAAGTATCCTCTTCCGCGGATTGATGAGTTGTTGGATCACCTGCGAGGGGCTACTTGGTTATCCTAAATTGACTTGGCATCGGGATGCCATCAGATTCCAATAGATGTGGCAGATATCCGAAAGACTGCTTTCAGGACTCGGTACAGACATTACGAGTTTCTAGTGATGCCGTTTGGATTGACGAATGCACCAGCAGCGATCATGAGGTTAATGAACAGCGTGTTCCAAGAGTATCTGGATGAGTTCGTGATCATCTTTATAGATGACATTCTGGTGTACTCGAAGAGTCCTGAGGAGCATGAGGTTCATCTGAGAACGGTTTTGGAGAAGCTGCGGGAACAGAAATTGTATACTAAGTTGAGTAAGTGCATTTTTTGGCAGAGAAAGATTGGATTTCTTGGTCATGTTATCTCCGAAGCGGGAGTATCAGTGGATCCAGAGAAGATAGATTCAATAACCAATTGGCCAACACCTAAGAGCGCTACTGAGGTTCATAGTTTTCTTGGATTGGCAGGCTACTATCAGAAATTTATCGAAGGATTTGCTAGTATAGCTAAGACGATGACACGACTCACAGGTAAAGATGTGAAGTTTGAATGGACAGAGAAGTGTGAGGATAGTTTCAAAACTCTGAAAAGACATTTAAAAGAAACTCCAGTATTAGTAATACCAAGGACAAGAGTACCATATGTGGTGTACACAGACGCGTCAGGATCTGGACTAGGGTGTGTGTTGATGCAAGATGAAAAGGTCATTGCTTATGCATCGAGACAACTAAGACCACATGAGATTAACTAACCTACCCATGACTTAGAGTTAGCAGCCGTTGTATTCGCTTTAAAGATCTGGCGGGTATATTTGTATTGAGAGAAAGTTCAAGTATTTACAGACCGTAAGAGCTTGAAATACATATTCACTCAGTCAGACCTTAACCTCAGACAGAGGNTCTAGTTGATTGTCTTTTCGTCTGTCATCTTGCTCGAATTTTCATAAATAATTGGTGATAGATAAAATTGTGAAATCAACTGATTTGGAAACTAGGAAGAGTCTAGTATTTTTTAAAATTGATTTCAGAATATTTGAACGTGATTTGATATTTTATTCTGTCCGATCAAACAAAACAGTCATTTCGGGTTCTAGTTGATTAATCTTGATTTATCCTTCAATCTTGCATACTCTCACTAGTTGTTTGATCTTTTGTGAGGTATAATATGTCGGACCTTCAGCATAACATGACCGTTGAGGCGAGGCCAGGGAGGGTTCTCGAGAGGAAGGTCAAGAAGGATCGCCGTAAGAAGGTTCTGATCATCAGAGTCTTGTGGGACTGTGACGGTGTGGAGGAGGAGACTTGGGAACCAGAGGCGAGGATGAGAGCTGAATTCAAGAAGTGGTTCGAGAAGCAAGCCGAGGCTTGAGCTTTCACCGATGGTTTCCAGTTTCAAGCTAAGCTCTAATAGGCTTGTTTACAAAGGTGTAATGGAGCTAGTACAAGAAAAGAATGAGAAACTTTGAAGAATTAGAACACAAAGACAATCCTTTGTAAAAAAATTGAACATTTATTTAATCAACGATAAATGGTGTTTTACAATGAACTAGAACCAAAGCTCTTATAGACTTGTTAACAAAGGTGCAATGGAGCTAATCGAGGAAAGAATGAGAAACTTTGAAGAACAAGAACACAAAGACAATCTTTTGTCGAAAAATTGAACATTTGTTGAATCAACATTCGGAGAAGATCCGGGTTTTGAAGCTGAACATGAAGGAAGCTCAGGATCGGCAAAAGAGTTATGCTGGTAAGAGAAGAAAAGAGCTTGTGTTTGAGGTGGGAGATAGAGTGTATCTCAAGATGGCGATGTTGAGGGGTCCCAACAGGTCCATTACGCCGACTAAGCTGAGTCCAAGGTATATGGATCGTTCAAGATTGTTCAATAAATTGTTCAAGAAAAAGGATTCAATAAATGTTCAGTTTTTCGACAAAGGATTGTCTTTGTGTTCTTGTTTTTCAAAGTTTCTCATTCTTTTCTCGATTAGCTCCATTGCACCTTTGTTAACAAGTCTATAAGAGCTTTGGTTCTAGTTCATTTTAGAACACCATTTATCGTTGATTCAATAAATGTTCAGTTTTTCGACAAATGATTGTCTTTGTGTTCTTATTCTACAATGTTTCTCATTCTTTTCTTGTACTAGCTCCATTACACCGTTGTAAACAAGCCTATTAGAGCTTAGCTTTTAGTTCATTGTAAAACACCATTTATCATTAATTCAATAAATGTTCAGTTTTTCGACAAAGAAATGTTTTGTCTTCTTGTTCTTCAAAGTTTCTGATTCTTTTCTTCTTTTAGCTCCATTAGACCGTTGTTTAGGTTTAGATTGTTGATACAGGCTTTTAAACGTCTTTTCTAGCTTTTGTTTGATTCACAACTCAAGAACCCATGGTTCTGAGGACTTAAGTCTTAGAGTGAATACAAGCTAGAAAAGAGTTTTATATAAAAGCTGATTGCATAGGGTATCAATTCCTAATGCACATTCATTGTAGTACATAGGTATCAATCCAAATGGGTGTGATGCTAACAATCAAGATATAATCAGATTAAGCAAGTTAAGCCAAATAAGAAATGGTTTTGTTTATCTATCAACCTAAATGAACAAGAAGCAAAAGACTAAATGAAAATACAAAACAAATATCAAGATGGAACAAATGTAAACAACAATTATCAATGAAGTAATCAGATGGTAACAGATCCTAAAGATGGGGTTTATTGATTAGTGAGTCCTCTCAATCTACCTGGGGTACTTAATAGACTTATACAAGGCTGATCCTTAGACAATAAACATCAAAGCATAGCTAATCCACTCTCATGATAAAAGCTATCAATACTAAGTTATTTCCAGACCCAATTCTCATTGACGAAATATAACTAAGCAAGCATTAAGATCCAATTTACTAAAGCCAATGAACACTCTAGACAACCAATCTCTTGGGCTAGATGTGTAAATTTCTAGAATCAGTTGATCAAATATTTCCAAACATCTTCTGGATGTGGAAGTATTTGGGTTCTAATTCCAACTGATCAAGGAGAAACTAGCATGAAGAACACTAATCCAGAAAGGATTTATACAAATATAAGTTTAACAACCCCCGAGGAGACTAAGACTTCTCATTCATCTATCCCATCCTCAAGAATCCAAAGGACTACTCAAGCTTAGAAATTAGCATGCTTAAAAACGTCATAGAAGAAATCATACTTAAAAACATGAATCAAAATGGAAAATATTTAAGAACACAACCCTAGAAATAAAAAGTTTAAGAACACAAACCCAGAAAACTATATAACTTATAAAACATGAAATTAAGGATCTAATAACAAACTAGTATACTTAGAAACATCAAATAAGAAATATTACTGAAAAACATGAATCATAATGGAAAATACTCAAGAACACTCAAGAACACAAACCTATAAATAAATTACTCAAGAACATAAACCCAGAAAACTATAAAACTTGCAATATATAAAGACAAGGATCTAAGAACAATATATAACAAGAAAGAAACAACTTACAAAAATCATAACATAAACTCAGAAATCTAAATTACAAAGGATAGAAATGTTTTTGAGGTTTTTAGGCTTAGAGAGAGAGAAAACTCGATATTTAAGCTTATGACCCAAGGGGTCTATTTATAGTATTTGAGTTTAAACCTAATGCACAAGATATTTTCTTTTTAAGTCGGTTTGGTCCAGCTCGAGCCCTTGGCTCGAGTGTATTGCTCGAGTCAGTCGTCCGAGTCGGTTGGTTGAGTCGGTTGGTCATGACTCGATCAAGTGGTCGAGTGGTTCACTCGAGTCAGTCGTCCGAGTCGGTTGGTTGAGTCGGTTGGTCATGACTCGATCTTGGAGCTCGAGTGTGATGGTCGAGTCAGTCCCTTGGTGCATTTCTCGACCAATTTCCTAGCTCCTTCCTTAGCCTTTAGAAGTCCTAAAACACATGATAGCACTCCAAATGCAAGAATGTATGCAATCCTAATGCAAGACTCTCTATAGACATATTAAGACTCTAAATGCTTAGAACAAGGGATCAAACTATGCAAAAACTAATGTTAAATGTATGCTAAAAATAGGTAAAATATAGAGATATCAA